>CAUOFW020002748.1:0-44258 GCA_963454935.2 Ilex paraguariensis
TGCAGCAGTTTAATTAAGATCAATTCAAATTAGTCATACATAATCTTTTATTTTATGATCCTGTATAATATATGCATGTAAGATGTAGGGATTGCTAGAATTGTCGATATTGTTGTTGTTGAAAATCTAGGACTTCGATTCTCTCCAGAGCCTCTTTCATATGATCATCGTCATTAATTAAAAAAATTATTATCACCTCGTTGATTGGTCACTCATACCATGTTAGTGAACTCTAATACCAATTGATGCAATGGTAACGAAGGGACACAGAACAGATCACCATCTCTAAGAGTATAGAACAAGAAAATTATGAATCCATAGAGAATAACTCTAAAAAAGATATATTATTCAATATGTATACATATATTAGTCCTTACTTGTGTCTGAATACACTACGTTACTCATAAAATTTCAACACACAAACAATAGTAATTTTGAACTATAATTTAAATTGAGTTTTAGTTTTGCATACAATAGTGATTTATTTTCGGTATGAATAATAATTTGAAAGTTTTATTTATAGAATATATATTTATAACTTTTTGTTTGCGTGAAAGTGGTGATGGTGATTAAATTGGTTTTGAATTTTTTTTTTTTGGTGCAATTGGTTTTACTTTTTTTTTATTGGTCACTTATTTTTTTTTTAATTGGTAATTAGCTTAGCTTTGATTTTTTGTTTTTTTTTTTTTTTTTTGGGTCCAATAGGTTGGTTTTACTTTTTTTTTATTGGTCACTTATTTTTTTTTAATTGGTAATTAGCTTAGCTTTGATTTTTTTTTTTTTTGGTTTTTTTGGGTCCAATAGGTATCACTTGAATTTTTTATTGGTGATGAGCTTGGGCTTTCAGTTTTTTTTTTTTTTGGATCAATTTTTACTCTCAAAAATTAAACTAACTTCCAAAAGAATGTCTATAACTTGGATTTTTTTTTTCTTTTTTTAACATTTACAAATATTGGGGTTGCGTTGTTTATTTGGCTACTGGTTATGGTGTTGTGTTACTAATTGTTACGCGGTTATCTATTTCAATTGTTAAACATGCAAACCTTAAGTAAAGAAGCACTGAAAATAACAATAAACATTTAGTACATAATATTTAATAATAATAAAATAATGTCAAAGTATCCACAACTAAACCAACACAAAAAATTAATTAAAAAGAACAAAAATTTAATGATAATATAAAAGTACGTGTCGTCTGAAGTTTAATAAAATTGACAACAATAAATTCAAAATCTCCTATGTTTTATTATTAATTTCTAAAATCTTTCCCAAAACGGAAAAATAAGGTTTTGAGGGCGTAAATCATAGTTAGTAGAACTGGACTAGACATCAAATCGATAGAAGACCAGATCAATGGTTCATTGATTTTATCGTTGGGTCAACTAATCAAATCGGTTTGTATAATAAAAAATTATAAAAAATTATAAAACATCATAATCCATCATCACAATAAAAATAACAAACACATTACAAATAAAATTCACAATCCCAATCATATTCACATTTATTAAAGCATCTATATAATAAAGTAACTAGTTTTGTTTGTCTTGAACTTTTCGCAGTTCAGATCATTTTCAGGCTTTCTATCTGACGATCATAATTGGACTTTACTGTAACATTCATATCTCTCATATAATTCTCTTTCTTTTCTATCTTTTAGATATTTTAAACACACTATCTCATCTCCTTTCTTTTTATATATCTATATAATAAAACACCTCACAAATTAAATTTTATCTCCGATATAATTTTCCGTTCATTACACCATCTCTCTCAATGGTCATGTGCCAACCTCAAATGGCCCAGCACACGCACGCCTGACACACACGCACGCACGCAATAGACTTAGCACCATGTTATAAGACTTAGAACAAACACCCCCACCCCACTCTCTGTTCTTCTCTCTATACGCTAAACCCTTTTCCCAATTTTCTCTCCTCTCTCTCTCTCTCTGTGTAGCATTGAACTTCAGTGAAACTCCAACGACTCTGTAAATCTGACGACTCATTCTCAGGTTAGTCTCTTTCTTTCCCCCCTCTTCTTTTCTCTTTCTCTTCTCTGTTCTCACTTCTCTCACACCACAACATACACCACATAGACGCATCCCACCGCTTCTCTGCCCTCTCTCTCACTTCACAGATTCACACACATATACACACAGCACAACACACATATCATAGAGGACAACACACAAACACACACACACACACACATTGCATGCATACACATTTATCATAGACAAGGACACAGAGACCCAACACACACACACCAAAATCCACTCACCCACACACACATCGCGTACATGCAAACACACAACAGAAACAAACATCCTTACCCACTCACACATAGTATTTGTTAGAATGCCTGAGAAAAATAATTTACATAGCACCATTGTTTTTTTTAATTAGTATGAATTTCCTATGTACCTATTTTTTGTGGGTATAATGTGTTAAAATTATGTTTCGCTTTGATGGGATTTGTTTCATTGGATTCTCTTCCTTGGATTTTCATTGATTCTTTCACTTTTTTTGATTCGGATTTGTCATTGATCATATAGTTTTGTTTGCTACTTAAGTTGACATTGTAATTCGATTCGATTTGACTACAACTAGGGTCATTTTGATCACTGTAATTTTTATTGCTATTTCTTTTGACTGATTTATTTGATGATGTAAGGTGATTATTTAGTTTGGCCCATAATTTTTTGGTATGTGATGAGGTTGAGAGCAATGCAGGTTGAGAAATCGAGCAAATTTGGTCTTTAATTTTTGTTTTGGCAAGTCTGAACAAACTGTTGGTTGGTTAGATTTCATGCAAACCTCATTTGATTCCAATCGTAATCTGGTTTGATTTGACTACAATTAGGTCCATTTTGCACATTGTAATTTTTGTTGTTTTTTATTTTGGTTGAGTTGTTTGATGATGAGGTGATTGGTGAGTCTGGACCACAATTTGTTGGTAAATAATGTACTACTCGTTGAATATTTTGATGAGAGTGTATGCTAGATTTTTATTGTGTGTGTGCATGTGTATGGATACATTTATTTTACAATCGAATGCAGTTCACTTCGTGTGTGTGTGTGTGTGTGCGCAATGTTTTAATTGTTAGCAGATAGTCTTATGTTGGAGAGTGGTAAAAAACAAAGAGGTATCTTAAATTTATGAATCCAATGCATTGACTTGACATTGTTTGATTAAATAATTTCTTCCAATCAAGGGTTATTCACCTTTTTCATTTTTTTGTTTAGTGGATCTCTTTTTTTTTATTTTTTCACATCCTTTCCAGTCATTGTTCTTTCGGTATTTCCACATTACTCATCTTATGAATAACTGTAAACACTTAAAACATTAATCTAATGATCCATTTGATTACCAGCAAACTGTCAGAGGATTTGTCCCTTTTCAATAAGGGAATAGAGATTGAAGAGGAGATAGATGTTGAAGAATCCACAATGAAAGGTTGCTAATAGTTTATGGCGTTTTCCTTTTTGTTTTAACTTATAATGTACTACCTATTTGTTTATGGCAATTACTTTAAATATAGTTATGCAGAATTTGGCAGCTACATTCAAGCAAAGGTTATGATATCTATTGATGAGCCCGAATTTTACTGGGCCAAGCCCTATTTAAATAAACCAAGAAAGTCCAAAGGAAAGTCCAAATTAAAGCTGGGTCAACCCATCCGGAGGGAGTCTGAAGCACCAAAGGAACCAAGAGGCCAACGTCAAGGATCTCCAATGGGGGGGGGGGGGGGGCGCCCATGTGGTCTCCAAGTGGGCGACGCCCATGGCTTGCCTTCCTGTTCCTCTATTCCTTTCTTCACTCCGATGCAAGTCCAAGTTCAGACCACTCCAAGTCCAAGCTCAAGATCAGGATCAGCCCAGCTAAGGATCATCCTTCGACGGAATAGGGACACGAGCGAGAGAATATCAAGATACAAAGATCCAATTCTACTAAGATTGTACTTACCAAAATGGTAGAAACCCCCTTCTTCACATCACCGCCTCATTGCCTTAATAAACCTATATAATGTAAGCCCTTTCCACAAAGAAGGCATGACCTTGAGACCTCTACAAGATCCCTACATACACTACACCTCCCTACACACATTGTTTCTCTCTCCTCACCATTGTAATACTCCTGGAGTATACTCTCTCGGAGATTCTATTTATCAATAAAACATCCCAAGCCACCACTGCCGTTTCTGAGAGTGGAGTAGGTCATCTGGACCAAACCACTATAGATCTATGTATTTTACTCTTATTTACTATTTTGCCATTAATTGCCTATTTACTGCTCATTAACTATATTTTTACACATTCTTGAATATTGATTTTGCGCAAAGCCAATTTGTGCATCATCAGTTTGGTGCTGTCTGTGGGAACGCAATTAGTTCTCTTATTCTTTCAATCCATGACAATCACTACCAGATCAATGAGCCAGCAACCGAGATACAACAACCCAACCCATCGGGAGGAGGCTCCACCTTCCCTCGCACCATCGAAACTATCTACTATGACGACCCCATTGTTGGACATCAATAGCTCCAAACCATGTAGCTGCTAGTAAGCCAAAACCAGCAGATCATCCAACTGATGCTCGCCCAAGGAGGCATCACCCCTCACCTTGTAGGAGGAACCCTACTCCCTCCAACAAGAGAGGAGCAACAACCTGTCTTTTCTTGCCCCCAAGCAGTCCCTCCACCATGGGGCCCCTCGCCAGAACACTCCAGGGCCATGCCAGGGCGCCCCTTGCCCAACGGTCCCTCCTTAACGTACAGGGAGTTCATGAGTTCCCCCTCCTCATGAATTGGTGCAGGAGAATGAAGATAGAGAAAGTCAATACGGAGACCATGAAAGCTAGTACCATCACCCGACTGAGGATGTCCCCAATTACTAGAACGAGAAGATTAGGGAGGTGCAAAACCAACTTGGTGATGCCCTCAACGCCATCAAGGCACAGGTGCCAGAAATCGTGGACTACTTGGTAAGATGCACTGATACGCCTTTTATTGCTGATATTGTCAATTATCCTCTGCCTTCGAAATTCAAGATGTCCACCATCGATATCTTCGATGGCACAAAAGACCCCCTCGACCATCTTGACACATATAAGTCCCTCATGCAATTCCACAACATGTTTGAGGAGATTATGTGTAGAGCTTTTCTTATCACCTTGAAGGGGTCTGCTCGCCAGTGGTTCTCTAAGCGCCGACCCTCCTCCATCCGCTCTTTCGTAGAGCTAAGTAGGTATTTCATTTTCCACTTCATTTGGGGACACCAGCATAAAAAACCAGTGACCCACCTACTCACCATCAAGAAGGACAGGGATGAAAACCTTAGAAACTGCCTTGCTTGCTTCAATGAGGAGATTCTCTAAGTTGAGAAGCCAGATGATAAGGTAGCTCTGGCCCCCTTTATCATCGGACTCCGCACCTCTAGCTTCATGTTCTCAGTCCTCAAGAAACTGCCCTCTAGCATGCCCAAGCTATTGTCTAGGGCACAGAAATACATGAATGCTGAGGAGGTCACCAAAGCCCGTAGAGGTGAGTCCTTCCAAAGGGGGAGAAAAGGAAAGATAGCCGAGAAGACAGAAGGGAGACCAAGAATAAGAGAAAGAAAGTTGAAAGGGTCTCTGTAAAAGACTGTCTCGGACCACTGCCCCCGAGAGACCGACAGTCATTCACTCCACTCAATGCCTTAGTGGAGCACATTCTGCTCCAGATACATAATATCCTCGCAATCCGTTGCCGGAAAGATAAAGTCTGACCTGAAGCGTTGAAACCCCAACAAGTATTGTCGCTTCCACTACAATCGTGGACATGACATGAACAACTACTTCTAGCTAAAAAAGCAAATTGAGGAACTCATCTAACGGTGTTAGCTTAGACAATACGTAGCTGGTCAAGGACCAGCCCTCCACATAAAGAACGAGAGCACTAACAAGCCCTTGGTGAGATTTAGACCATAGCCGGCGGATTAGGAGGAGGAGGTGATTCCAACTCTGGCAGGAAGGCACACACCTAGAAAGATAGACAAGCAAAGTCACATGACTCTCGCCCGATGAAGACCCCCTAATGTGGGGAGGAGGAGGTCATCACTTTTTTAGATAGAGACCTTGAGAGGATCCTAGTCCCACATGATGATCCTCTAGTTTTGACCTTGATGATGGCCAATTACTACGTCAGGAGAGTCCTAATTGACAATGGTAGCTCCGTCGACGTTCTATTTGTCACTGCCTATGACAGCCTTCACTTAGGGAAAGAGAGACTGCAGCTAGTCAAGACTCCCTTGGTTGGCTTCTCAGGAAAGAGAGTCCAGCTCTTGGGATCCATCACCCTGCCTGTCACAGCAAGAACAGCATCGAGGAGTTCTACTATCATGCTAAACTTTCTTGTACTTGATTGCCCTTCTTCATATAACATAATTCTTGGACGACCTGCTCTCAATGCCCTAAAGGCAGTGCCGTCAACCTACTATATTCTCCTCCATTTTCCATCGTTTAGTGGGATTGGGGAAATAAGAGGAGATCAGGTCTTAGTCAAAGAATTCTATGTGGCTTCTATAAGGGCCAGAAGACCACAGAAGACTCTCCAAATCGAGGTACTTGACCCAAGGGATGACAGTACCTTAGATAGAGGTGAACCTATAGAAGAGCTTTAGCCCGTACCGGTCGACGACAACCTTCTAGAGAGGAAGGTCTACATAGGCTTCTCATTCTCCTAAGAGTAGACATCCATCTTGGTAGACTTTCTCAGACGGAATATATACGTCTTCGCCTGGTCCCATGAAGTTTGGAGTTCATTGACCTCGAAGTAACCTCTCATCGACTCAATGTTGACCCCAAATATAAGTTTGTCCGCCAGAAGTTGAGGAGTGTAAGTACTGAGAGGGGACAAGCCATGGAGAAAGAGGTAGGAAAACTGCTGATGAATGGGTCAGTAAGGGAGGTAGCCTACCCAGACTGACTATCCAATGTGTTAATGGTGACAAAGGCCAATGGAAAGTGGCGCCTCTGCGTGGACTTCATAGAGCTTAACAAGGCCTATCCCAAGGACACCTTCCCTCTCGCACGCATCGACCTACTCATTGACGCCACTGTTAGACACAAATTCCTAAGTTTTTTGGATGCCTATTCGGCTATAATCAGATCAGCATGTTCCCACCAGATCAGGAGAAGACCTCATTCATTACCCCGAGAGGCACATACTGTTACAGGGTGATGCCTTTCAGACTCAAGAACACCGGAGCCACATATCATTGTCTCATCAACAGGATGTTCGAGGCCTAGATTGGAAAGAAGATGGAAGTCTATGTAGACGACATGTTGGTAAGTGCCTACCCTTTTTTAAGATTTGCAGATAAGTGCTTACCATTTTTTAAGATCCTTCGTAAGTCTTTTCCATGGGCCCAGACGCAGAAGAGGCCTTCCTGAAGCTCAAGGCCTACCTTGCCACACCACCACTACTCTCTCATGCCGAACCAGGAGAGTGGCGCCTCTACGTGGACTTCATAGAGCTTAACAAGGCCTATCCCAAGGACACCTTCCCTTTCGCACGCATCGACCTATTCATTGACGCCACTGTTGGACACGAATTCCTAAGTTTTTTGGATGCCTATTCGACTATAATCAGATCAGCATGTTCCCACCAGATCAGGAGAAGACCTCATTCATTACCCCGAGAGGCACATACTGTTACAGGGTGATGCCTTTCAGACTCAAGAACACCGGAGCCACATATAATTGTCTCATCAACAGGATGTTCGAGGCCTAGATTGGAAAGAAGATGGAAGTCTATGTAGACGACATGTTGGTAAGTGCCTACCCTTTTTTAAGATCTGCAGATAAGTGCTTACCATTTTTTAAGATCCTTCGTAAGTCTTTTCCATGGGCCCAGACGCAGAAGAGGCCTTCCTGAAGCTCAAGGCCTACCTTGCCACACCACCACTACTCTCTCATGCCGAACCAGGAGAGTGGCGCCTCTACGTGGACTTCATAGAGCTTAACAAGGCCTATCCCAAGGACACCTTCCCTCTCGCACGCATCGACCTATTCATTGACGCCACTGTTGGACACGAATTCCTAAGTTTTTTGGATGCCTATTCGACTATAATCAGATCAGCATGTTCCCACCAGATCAGGAGAAGACCTCATTCATTACCCCGAGAGGCACATACTGTTACAGGGTGATGCCTTTCAGACTCAAGAACACCGGAGCCACATATAATTGTCTCATCAACAGGATGTTCGAGGCCTAGATTGGAAAGAAGATGGAAGTCTATGTAGACGACATGTTGGTAAGTGCCTACCCTTTTTTAAGATCTGCAGATAAGTGCTTACCATTTTTTAAGATCCTTCGCAAGTCTTTTCCATGGGCCCAGACGCAGAATAGGCCTTTCTGAAGCTGAAGGCCTACCTTGCCACACCACCACTGCTCTCTTATGCCGAACCAGGAGAGACTCTCTACCTTTCTCTCTCCTCTTCCCCCTCTGTCGTAAGCTCTGTCCTTATCAAAGAGGATGAAGGCATCTAGAAGCTAGTATACTATGTAAGCAAGGCATATCGAGGGGCAGAGGTAAGGTACTCAAAACTAAAGAAGTTAGATCTCACCCTTGTCACTGTTGTCAGGCGTCTGCGCCATTACTGTCAGAGCCACACCATCATGGTTGTCACAAATCAGCCACTCAAAAGAATATTGGGGAAACCTGATGTATCCAGACGATTGCTCAAATAGGCCATCGAGTTAAGCAAATTTGATGTACAGTATCAGCCGAGGGTTGTCATCAAAGCACAGGCACTTGCAGACTTCGTGGCTGAGTCAACACCACCACAGGAGTTCGAGGAGGAAGTACCAGGCACCCTTGTGCCCACCTGCTTGGTACACACTGACTCCACATGTCGGGAGACTAGACTGGACACGACCCCAAGAGAACAAGACAACTCGGACGAGGAACAACAAACTAGGCAGCCTAGGGCACCCCCCATCATGAACAGGGCGTCGCCCACTAGGGCTGTTAGTTGAATGAGCCTGAGTCCAGTTCGAACTGAGCTTGAAAAGTTTGTTTCTTAATTGAGCTTTAAAAATTATTCAAGTTTTGATCGTTAAGAAAATGAGCCTGAACGAGTTGAACCCGAGTATTTGTACATAAATGAGTTGAGCTTGTTGAGTTTAAGCTGAGCTTGTAGGGCTTATTTTTTAAATGAGTCTAAAAACTTGTTCAAGTTTGGGCTCGTTTAGAAAATAAATCGAGCCGAATCCGAGCCAAACTCAAGCCAAGCTTGAGTAGCTCAGTTTGATTAACAGCCCTACCGCCCGACCATGGCCTGGGTGTCACCCACCTTGCCTAGGGCGCTGCCCTCTCTGACTGCCTCATACCTCTCTCTTTAGGAGTCACCCAGCATCCTGCTGCCTCCTACCCTCCGATTCCAACATTGCCCTTGAGGTCAACTCCCTTTACATCACCTACTATTCCAAGTTGGAGACTCTATGTGGATGGGTCTTCCACCGACGAAGGAGGGGGAGCTGGACTAGCACTGATCAACCCTCATGGTACTCCCCTAAAGTACGTCGTCTCCCTCCACTTTGTCACGTCAAACAATTAGACTGAGTATGAGGCCCTCATTTTAGGCTTGAGACAGGTATTGGAGATGGAAGCCCTCAACCTCATGGCCTATAGTGACTCTCAGTTCATAGTCAACTAGGTGAGGGGAGATTTTGAAGCGAAGGAAGAAAGGATGCAAAAGTACCTCTCGATGGTCCAAGCCCTACTCACTAAGTTCACTTGCTTCCAAATCCACCATGTGCCTCGAGAGAAGAACGCCATAACGGATGCCCTCGCCAAGTTCACCTCTGCCAACCTGTTTATGGGCCCGGCGCTGATAGGTCACCAGTATGAGCGTAGCACCTCCAAGATAGAAGAGGGTGATGTCCACTACACATCATCAGAATCCAATTGGATGACTTCCATCCGAGCCTACCTAAAGGAGGGTAATCTCCCAAACAACCCAATAGTAACTCAAAAGCTGAGGATGAGATCATCTAAGTATGTTATCCTACAAAACAACCTTTGTAAGAAAATTTATTCTCTCCCACTGCTCTGTTGTCTCACCCTTGAAGTAGCTGACTATGCCATGAGAGAGATACATGAAGTAGTATGAGAAAATCATTCAAGAGGGCGTGCATTGGCCCAAAAGACAGTCAGACAGGGATACTATTAGCTCACCATGATCCGAGACACCTAAGACTTTGTCAGGAGATATGACAAATGCTAGTGTTTTGTGACTATGCCCAGACAGCCACCTGAGGATCTCACTACCATTCAGAGCCCATGGCCCTTCTCCATGTGGGGGATCGACATTCTAGGTCCCCTCCCTGTGAGTCGAGGCCAATGCAAATTTATAGTCATAGCCATCGACTACTTCACTAAGTGGGCAGAAGCTGAAGCTTGGCCAGAATCATGGACCAAAAGATAAAAGACTTCATATGGAAGAGTCTAGTCTGTCGCTTCAGAATACCTCATGCCATTGTGAGTGACAATGCCATGCAGTTTGATAACAAACTCCTTAATAGTTTCCGTGCAGAACTCCAGATCAAGCAGCCCCACACCAGCCCCGCCCATGCACTGGCGAACGAGCATGCAGTGGTAACTATCAGGACCATACTCTGTAACTTGAAAGCTAGATTGAAACTACAAAAGGGAAGTGGGTAGATGAACTCCCAAGAGTACTATGGGCCTATCAGACAACACCAAGAGGTTCTACGATCCAAACCCCATTCTCCCTAGCCTATGGAACAGAGGCAGTGAAACTCATTGAAATCAGGGTACACTCCCTTAAGGTCCAACACTGTGAACCTGCCAGTAATGAAGAAGGCCTCCGCATCCACCTCGACTTGGTGGACGAAGAGAGGAAGATAACCATGCTTAGGAATGTGGAGTACAAACGTCGCATGACCAAGTACTATAACTCGAGGGTGAAGCCTCGTGCCTTCTTACCTGGGGACCTGGTCCTCAAAAAGGTCATCTTGTCTACCAAAGACTCTTGGGAAGGAAAGTTAGGACCTAACTGGGAAGGATCGTACACGGTCACAGAGGTGGTAAATCCAGGTACCTATAGAGTCTGATATTTTGAAGGAAAGGTCCTGGCCCATCCATGGAATGTCGAGCATCTAAAGAAATATTACCAGTAGCTTGGGGCAATGAGTTAGTTTGGTGGTCATTATTTATACTGTTTACCTTTTTGTCAATTTTCTCTCTTGATCAGTTTTTCTTCAAATATTTACTCTAAGTAATGAAATAAAATATCTCAATATTTCCTCAAAAAAAGTTGTATTTCATTCAAGTATGTGAACTTTTTACAAAAAGAGAGACATAGTTTGTCAACAAAACAAAAAATACAAAGACATCGCACTCCTAGTGTCACTCGCTACCTCCACTCTTATAGTTACCCTCATCATTAGTCTCAGGGGCCTCATAAGGCTTAAAGCCAAAAAAATCATAGGCAGGGAATGCTGCTGAGACCTTCCTCCAGAGCTTATCGTAGCCGTCAACGAAGGCACCGACCCTGGCCCTTTCAGTAGCATCCCTCTGAACCTCTGCCCGAGTAGCTCTCTCAAGTGCTACTCGAAGGTCAGCCTCAAGTTGGGCAGCCCTCCCAAGCGCTAGCCTTATCTCCTCAGCGGTATCCTCTCGTGTCTGCCGCTCGAGCCTCACCTACTTCACGACATCCTCTCGTGCCTATCACACAAGCTCTGCGACATCCTCTCGTGCAAGCTTTGCGGCATTCTCTTATGCCTACCGCTCAAGCCCAAGCTTCTCCTCAGCAGCCTCACGTGTCTGTCTCTCCATTGCTCGACCAGTGACTGCCTCCCCAATCGTCAGGGTGTTATTAAACAAGCAAGGCAAGACAACAGCTACCTATAGGAGTTCAAAAATGAAAAGCACAAAGAAAGTCAGAAAGTAAGCTAGGATATGACAAAGAAAGCCAGATACAAAGCAAGAGTGTAGGTATACCAAAGCTAAGCCCTCTATAGCAGCATTGACTATGCCCTCTGGACCTTGAAAGGCAACCTCTTAGGCTTCGATGCCGGTTACGAAATTGCATAGTCTATCCCTAGCTAGCTTGACATCCCGCAGCATACACACTGGATCATTGCCCGAAGGGGAGCAATTTAGTGGATCCTCTGTCTTGGTGGGACACGGCGTTGGACCCTCAGCCCCCGCAACAGTGCTAGAACCATCTCTGGGAGTTGAGGAAACATCAACTAAAAAGGGAGAAATAGCATCTCCGAGCTCTGCCTCTACAAGACCAGCCTGTCCGGTAGTCCCTGGTTGAGAAGGGTTGGGGGCACTAATCCTTACCCTCTTGGAAGGGGGAAGAGGAGAAGTCATCACCCTGGAAGCACATATAGAATCCACCAATGACCTATCAAGGTTGGCACCTGCAGATTCAATGTAAGTCAGAAAGTCTGCAATGTGGTGTCTTCAAAAGTATCACTAAAAAAGTCAGGTACCTTTCTTCCTCAGCCTTAAAAGAGCCGTGGAAACACCAGCTGCCGAAATAATCTCTAAGAACTCCCTGAATGGGTTTTCAAGCACCATCTGGAGCATCTTCTCTTGATCTATAGACAGAGTCGGTGCAACTACACGAGGACAGTTACATTATAAGAACAAATATGTGATGAGTAAAGATAGAAGTTAGAGGTGAAAGTTCTTACCCAGCTTGGTTTTTGGAACTATATCCCATCGGGAAGGCACCACACAACAGTTAGACTCAGAAGCTCACTCGCCTCCGGCAAAGAATAATTTTCTCTTCCATTTGTGAAGATTAGACGTAAGCCCTATAATGAACTTGCCAAATCTCGGAGAGAAGCGGTACCACTCCCCGTGAGGAACGGGGTTCTCCAAAAGTACGTAGGTGCTCAAGAATTTCTCAAAGGGTGGAGGAATAGTAGTGCCATGCACCAACCACCACAATTCAAAGAATGTTGTTTTCACCCGCCAACCATTCGGGGCTAGTTTCCCAGGAACCAATGATAGATGGCTTAGAACCCGACATATGAGACCGGCGATCGGGAGCCTCGGGCCGGCCTCAAGCATGCCCTCATAAGTACAATCTCATCTAAAGAGTCGTAGCACACTGGCTCGTTAGGCTCATTGAGATGACACATCACAGAGGGTGGAATGCGATAAAAGGAGACAATGACTACAACGTCTTCATCACAATGAAAGGAACTAAGTATGGATGTTACCTTTGAATCATTGCCTCTATCGGCAAATGGGCCTCATTCGGGGTCCCTAGTAGTCTCTTCTTCGCTTGAGTGAACCACCAACAAAAGCAAGTTTAGGTCAGTCCTAAAGACAATAATTATGTCAACAGAAGGAAAAAAAATATTGGGAAACATACGTCGAGAGCTCGTATGGTCCAAATCGTTGATCAACCATTTCCTGGCCTCAAGAAGGAAAGACTGAACCCCACCTGGTATACCTAAGGAGCCACCTGGGGAGCCTGGGGCACCGCCCAGTGCACAATGGGGTGCGTAGGGTGCCGCCCAACTCAGGACAGGCGTCGCCTACCTCCCTTAAAGACCCTCCTTGATGTTCTCTAACACCTTGGGTCACTCCCACTACATTAAAAAGGATTGTTTGAAGTCTCCCTGCTCGTACCTAATCTCACGCCAATGGTCCCAAAGGGTCTCTCACCAACTACCGAGACCACGCCAAAACCATCACGAGGAGAAAGACCCGAGCATCCAAAGCCCGAAGGGGGGTCACCCAAGCCCCTGGCACCGTCCAAAGGGCCTAGGCGCCACCCAACGGGACCTCTAGTGCACTTCTTCCTCGCTACTCCTTGTTAAGACCAAGCACTCTTTTGCTTGCATCACGTCGAACTCCACCTGAAGCATGGGCACCGCCCATCGTGCCACCTTCCTCATGGGCACCGCATACGGGATCAAGGCCACCAATTTTTCTTCGCTGCACCCCATGAGTTCTTGAGCCCCTAGTTTCCATGAGTATTGAAAGAGGAAAATACTAAGGGAGAAATGGTGTTGAATAGTAAACCAAAGGGGAGGAATGGAAGAAGACGAGTTGAATAGTAAATCTTGGAGAAGTCTTTAAATAGAGAAGGAATGGCTTCTTGAGGAAGCTTGATGAGTTAGCTTCTTGGAGAAGCTCAATGAAGAAGCTTCTTGAAGAAGCTTGGAGGGACACCCTTTGAAAAAACCTCTAGAAATGAGAAAAGAATGGGGAAGGCGAGAACAGTGATCTCTATTTATAAACGAAGAAGACGAAGAAGCAAAAAAAAAAATTTTGACGTCGAAAAATTCAGTAAGTCCCTGAAGATGAAAAGATACCGTGGGAAGCAAGAAAAATTCTGATTCACCCGGATGAAATGAAGCACATGCCCTCGACCTCTTCCTCTTGAAAAAAGTTAGAGGCTTAGGGCATGAGAGCAAATGATGAACCTGAATTTTACTAGGCCAAGCCCTATCGAAATAAACCAAGAAAGCCTGAAGGAAAGCCCAAATTAAAGCTGGGTCAACCCATCCGGAGGGAGTCCGAAACACAAAAGGAACCAAGAGGCCAGCATTAAGGATCCTTAAAGGAGCGGGCGCCGCCCATGTGATCTCCAAGTTGGCGCCACCAATGGCCTGCCCTCCTGTTCCTCTCCTCCTTTCTTCACTCCAATGCAAATCCAAGTCCATTCCACTCTAAGTCCAAGCTCAAGATCAGGATCAGCCCAGCTTAGGATCATCCTCCGACAAAATAGGGACACGAGCGAGAGAATATCAAGATACGAAGATCCAACTCTACTAAAATTGTACTTACCAAAATGGTAGAAACCCCCTTCCTCACGTCATTGCCTCACCGCCTTAGTAAACCTATATAATATAAGCCCTCTCCACATAGAGGGCATGACCTTGAGACCTCTACAAGAGCCCTACACACACTACACCTCCCTACATACATTACTTCTCTCTCCTTACCATTGTAATACTCCTGGAGATTCTATTCATCAATAAAACATTTCAGGCCACCGTTGTCGTTCCCGAGAGTGGAGTAGGTCACCTGGACCGAATTACTATAAATCTGTGTGCTTTGCTCTTATTTACTATTTTTTCATTGATTGCCTATTTATTGCTCATTAATTGCATCTTCACATATTCTTGACTGTTGATTTTGTGCAAAGTCAATTTGTGCATCATCATCTATGGCCAAAATGGGTCTTCCAAAATTTTATATAATGTTTACATCCATTTGACAAAGAACTTTCATCTTCTTCCAAAATCCCATAGATCCAAGTTATAGATGATGGGAGATACATGTTACTTGAATTATTTTTCTAACTAAACTTCATTGCTTTTGAGGATCACTAACGATACCTACTTCCTTTTTTGTCTCTGTAGTCGTGTTTGCATGCATTAGTGCAATGACATTGATGCTAAGTTTGGTTATGCATAGCAAAGGTAACTCAAAATCTGGATCTTTAGTGTGGTTGTGAGAATTATAGTATATATTTTCTATTATATTTAGTTTGCTTCTTTGGTTATACAATTTTGGTGTGTTTGGTGTTTTTGTCTGATACCTCAGTTAGAGGGTTGTGTTGTTCTCCTTCTAATACATTATTGTTCTTTTTCCCATGTTGCCAATGAACATGGTTCTAAATTATGTTTTTGAATGTTATAATCATAGTTTTTTTAATATTATAATTGTTCTCTCCCTATGATGCCAATGAATAGGGGTTTTAAATCATGTTTGTTTGCCTCTTCTACAAAAATACACAGACCACACTGCCACACCACTACTAGGTACTTCATTCCATTCCCTCAGCTCCCCCTCTCCCTCTTTTATACTTCTCTCTCACAGACACACACACTTAACTACCTCCCTCCCTCCACAAACAATAACTTTGATTAGCTTGAATTTGGATTTTCTGAACCCAGATGACAAAGACAATAATTAGGTGAATTCGATTCGATGTGATTTTTATTATATAGATGTTTGATTTGATGCATGTTTTGTAAATACGTTTGATTTGATGAATTTTTCTTAATTACTTTATATTTGATTTTGTGCGAATTTTTTAGTTATTTTTGGTTCAATTTGGGATCTAGAGTATTTGATTGGTAATTGCATTTCTTTTGCTTAAATTGAACATTTGGTGGAAGTGAGTGTAATTTTATTGGTGAAATTTTTTGATTTCATAAGGACAAGGGTTTAAGTTTTATATATTCAATCCAATCTTGAAGTTTCATACAGGGTCAATGCTATCGTACGGGGTCAATGCTAGATATTGCAGTTTCATTTGAACAAGGGTTTAAGTTTTTATATTGAATCCAATCTTGAAGATATGAAGTTTATTCAATTATTTTTTTAATTAACATTACCTTGGAACATATTCTTTTCTCTCTTACTACGTTTGTGTAGAAAGTAATGTGTAAGAGACAATGCCTGAAGTAATTGTACATAATTTTAATACTTCATTTAGTTAATACTTGAAGTAATTGTGTTTGCACCCAATTAATAACCCTCATGCATTGTTCCCAATAAATTTTTTCAAAATTGAAATTTCTATCAACTCATTCATTCCCTCAAATTAATTTGTATGAAAATTTCAAGAATTTCATTCCTTCAAGCATTTTGAGATTTGGGATTGACACATTTTTTTTGGGAACAATTAACATTGAGTGAATTACTAATTCGGTTAATGTTGCGCAAATTCATATTGTTAGAGATTATTATAGAGGTTGTGGAGAGTAAAAACATTCTCATTGGTGGTAATTTCTACGTAATTATGTGGATTTTGTTGATTTATTGGAGTAGACATTAATTTAGAAATAGTTTATGTTGTTTTGTTGTGTGATGAAAGTTGCTTGGGATTGAAAAATTTTATGGGCCATTTCTAAATTTTTGAGAAAGTGGTTGTACCACAAAATTTTATGTTTGGCATTTCACTTTTTCAATTAGTCATATGGTGCATTTGTTGGGGTTAGTTATTCATATATGAAAGAATAATTTTTGGTTGTCTTAGATGCATAAAAAGAGCATGTTTATTTTTTTAACCTCATACATTTTAATAGGTCGTTTGTATAGGTTGTACAAATTGATTTGTGGGTCTTAATTTAGAATAGAAAACACAAATTGATTGGATTGATGCAATTAAACTTAAGGAATGACACATGAGATTCACAATTTATTTGTATGATTGATATTTTTATAGAGGATGAATTGCGTAATTAGCCTTTTATAGATTGTTTATATAGGTTAATATTTTCTTGGGGTTCTGTTTTTAAGGAAAGTTTTGTCCAAATTTTTTAAAGGAACAACGAAAAATGGTTTTCATTAATAATTGACGATTTTTTGTTTAGCATAACAAAGTAGTTTCAGGCACAATACATTTTGAATGTAGAGGCTTCCAACTTAGTGCGTGTCCAAATTCAATGCTTAATTTTTTCGTGTCCATGATCAATGTTAAATTTTGTTTGAATTACGTCATACCTTCAGACACGGGTTATTGCTAGTAATTCTACAAAATAGTATCTTAAATTCCTAATTAAACGTGCAAATTTTATTCAGTTTGGTTTCTAAACTTTGATATTTTTTCAATTAGGAGTGTGATAGGGTGTTGTGGACCAGTTGAGAAATTGAGTGTGTGTTGTGTGTGAAGACCCAGTTGACCAAAAAAAATTACGAAGACACAAAAAAGAAAAAAGACAAACCCAGAACGTGTTTGGATTGCATTTAAAAAAAAAAAAATTGTAAAGAGTTTTAAAAATGTATTTGAAAATTTATAATGCAAAACGTATTTGGTTTTATATTTTTGAAAATAGTTTTAAAGAACAAAAATTAGTAAAAGCTGTTTGGACAATGATCTACAAAATTCCCACCCCAATTTTAATCTCCAATCCTATCTGTCTTTCCATTCTCTTTCTCTCTCCATTATCTCCTATCAATCTCCACACACACTCACATAGCAAACACACCCACACCCACACTCACACAACAAACACACATACACATACACACTCACACAGCAAACACATGCACACAACCCACACACACATCACACACATAATCCACACACTCACACATTGCCTAGCAAACCCACACATAGACCTGTGTTCTATGTATACACAGATCTGTTGAATTTGATAGAGAAGGAGAGTTGTACAAGAGAGAGACATTTGACGCTGTTGAACTGAGTTGCGAGAGAGATAGCTAATAATGTCTTAGACAAAACTCGAAGTTTAGACCTCATTAAAGAGGAGGTGGTGTTTCATGTGTTTTCATTTTGACTTGAAAACTAAGAGAATATCATTTAAATGTTTCTCAAAAAATTGGTGCAGTAAAAGTTGAAGTAAAAGTTTTTATGGTTTCTACGAATTTGAATGTTGTAAAATTCTATAACAAAAACATCCATTTATCTAAGCAGTGTAAGAAAAATAAATGATAAAAAATCTTTTTTTTTTTTAAATGGCTAATTTTCTATCAGAGAAAAAAAAACTGCAAAAAGGAAAGAGGTCCTCATATGGATACTAATGTCGACAAGTAAGGTTGGAGAAGTAGATTAAACCAATAAAGTGGTCGTTATGCAAAGTTACATAATAGTGGTGGTAACTTTAGTATCCATATGATGATTGAAGGGGGTTGCTCCCTTTATTACACGTATCATGACATTTAATAAGCTCACGTGAGGATGACAAGACAAGGCACGTGAGAGAGGCATAAGTCACTAAGTCAAACAGGCCTAGCCGAATTGGTCAATAAGCTCGGCAAGCAGAGAGAGAGCTCGACACTTACTAAATTGTGTCATTCAATGAGTCAGAAAGCAATGAAAGAACTCGGCCCTAGTCAAGGTGTTTGGTGTGTACGAAAGAGCTCGGTCCTCGCTATGACCGAGCTAATTTGAAACAGTAGATAGAAAGATAAAGATTCACCAAAAACTTAGGCGTACAAGATATAAGCTAATAAGTTTAATTATAGGCCAAGGGAACTGTCGGAGAGATTTTAGTAGTTTTCCAAACTTAACCGCTTAATTAAAGGAAGATGTGCCACCTTAAATCAAAATTCATGGAAACCCTAATTGAACAGGATCTATAAAAACCAAAAAAAGTCAAGGGTGAAAGGTACGCTGAACTCTCTTTGTCTTCTTGTAATTGTCTTAGTTCCATTACTGACTTAAGCATCGGAGTGCCTTTAATCAGAGCATTTTGATCTTGGGCAGTTTGTTTGTTTTGCAAAAAGCAAAGACTAGGAAATCAAGTTCAGAACTCACTCTTGTCAGAAACGTTCAATGTTTATTCTTGTAGGAGGTATCTTTAATTTTTATCCCTTACATTTTTTGGCGTCGTCTGTGGGAAGATTCTCATCACTCAAACAAAAAACAGCAATGTCAAGACTCAGAAGTGCTATTGGATCTCCTGTAGGCAGTTTTGCCATGGATAATTCAGATCCAACACCACTTCCATCTGGTAGTAACGTTAGATTGCGTATGAACAGAAGCCCATCTGGGCCCCATGAGGATGACGAGGTATCCTCAGCAAGCTTCAAGCGAACCAGGAACTAGAAACAACAGATTGAAGACCATGGTGAATCCCTTCGTGTCGAGGGGGAAAACCATTCCCTGGCAAAGTTGGTCCAATCCATGTAGGACTGTCTTGATGCTCATGACAAATTGTTCAAGAAATCATATGCCAGGGAGAAATATCTGATAAAAGAAAATAAAGAGTTGAAAGCCAAGCTGGAGGGGTTGACCAGAAAAGAGAAACGTGAGAGGGACTGCTGACGAGAAAGTCTCGAGAAAAAATATGACAGAACTGGGGACACAAGGGATGATAAGTTCCAGTAAAAAAGGCCCTGGGTTCTAGATGAGGACTCATGGAAGCAATACATTACCAAGGAACTCAACAACCGCTTGAAAAAGCCAGAATAGAGATCGACTAGGGACCTAGCCAGAAGAGCAACAGGGAAATACAGGAACGGCACCGAGTTGTCACCTTTGACTTCATAGATTGAAAGGGGGTGAATCCCGAGCAAGTTTACCGTCCTGAATTTTAAACTTTATGACAAAAAAATTAACCCAACCTAACACATTAGACATTACAGACAGTTGATGACCATTCACCAAAGGAACGAGCCACTGCTTTGCACCATCTTTCCTAGTAGTCTTGGGGAGTCGGCCATGAAATGGTTCGACAGTTTGCCAAAGGGATCAATAGATGGATGGTCATAATTGGCCGAACAGTTCACGGCTCGGTTCATTAGGAACAGTAGGTAGCCAAAGGACATTGGGGCTCTACTAACGTTGAAGAAGAAGAATAATGAAATCCTGTGAGAGTATGCTCATTGCTATTGGAAAACGATGAATGAGGTCGAAGGATTTAATCCTAAAATTACAGTTGCATCCTTCAAAATTGGATTGTCAAAGGAGAACCCCCTATACCAATCACTCACCAGGAGGCCAGCTATCAACTTGGAGGAATTGATGGCAAGGATTGAGAAGTATGTCAAAGTCGACGACGACTTATCCAAAGAAGTGGTTAAAGAGCATCAAGGCAGGAGACAGTTCGGGCATGACAAGCAGACCGAGCCAATCAGAGAAGGTGGTAGAAAGAATGAAAAGGAAGGCTACCCGCAGAAGTCCCCTTTTCTTAGGGTAAATACGTTGTTCAAAGAACCGATATATAAGATATTAAATCAAATCAAGGCAAGGTCATTCTTCAAGTGACCCAATAAGTTAACAGGGGATCCTACGAAAAGAAATCCAAATTTCAGATGCTCATATCATCGGGATGTGGGACACATGACTGAGAATTATCGATCTTTGAAGCAGCATTTGGAGGGGCTGGTTTAGGCTAGACATCTCTTCGAATTCGTCGAGGAAGGAGCAAGAGCTGACAGAGAGACAGCCGAGCTGAAGAGAGACTAGACCACGGTAGTGGGAGTGATAGACGTGATACACGTTGCCACAAACCCGCAAATGGCCACTAAAAATGTTGTCAGAGCTTACATCCAGAAAGCCACAAAGGAAATAAAGGTGTTCAAATTGCGGTTGACACTAGAGGTAAAGGCCAAGAGAATGAAGTTCGAGGATGCAGCAGAGATGATATGTTTCTCTGAGCAGGATCTGATCGGGATTCATCAGTCGCATAATGATGCATTGGTGATAACACTTAGAATTGTCAACTACGACATGAGAAGAATACTAATTGATCTAGGGAGTTCCTCCGAAATTATGTACATGGATTTTTTTGAGAAGATCGATCTCAAGCAGGAGAGTCTTAAGCCCTCAAATACTCCACTAATTAGCTTTAGTGGGAAAATAGTTCTTGTCAGGGGGAAGATCACGCTACCTTTAAAGACTGGGTCAGTTTGTGTTATGACCGAGTTCTTGGTAGTGGATACAGTATCGACTTATAATGCGATCA
Source organism: Ilex paraguariensis (assembly GCA_963454935.2). Taxonomy (NCBI): domain Eukaryota; kingdom Viridiplantae; phylum Streptophyta; class Magnoliopsida; order Aquifoliales; family Aquifoliaceae; genus Ilex; species Ilex paraguariensis. The sequence goes on from CAUOFW020002748.1 coordinate 21,428, forward strand.
TGGGGCGGTCCTGGTTACATGAGATGACGATGGTACTATCAACATACCACTAGATGCTGAGATTTCCTTCATTTGAAGGGATAGTGAACATCCGAGGAGATCAGATCAGTTCCAGAACCTGCTTACTGGCTTTAGTCACAGTCAAAGGTGGAGTAGAGGTTCAAGAGAGGAGTTCAATAGCCGAAGAGACAAAATAGCAATCAACCCTTGACTGCTCGGTTGATTTCCCTGAACAAGCTGTCATGAAAAGCCCTAACATACCTTTAGGTACAAAAAAAGAAGTGACAGACCGAATAATCAAAGACTTGACTAAAGTACCTTTAGACAAGGATGATGGAGATCAACAAAAGTACTTTTTGTTGGGCACTGCTCTTAGTCCTGAGCAGCAAAAAGAGCTCGTCACCTTGCTGCGAGAATATGCCAATGTTTTCACTTGGAGCACGAGTGATATGTCGGCGTACCAATCGAAATGGCATGTTACCATTTGAACGTTGACCGTAGCTTCAAGCCGGTCAAGCAAAAGCTCAAGAGGTCAGCTCCTCAGCATCAAGATGCAGTAAAAGAGGAAGTAGCACGATTGCTTGAATCCCAAATAATTAGGGAAGTACAATATCCGACCTAGCTATCAAACACTATGGGGGCGAAGAAGAAGAACGAGAAATGAAGAGTTTATGTGGATTTCACCGACCTCAACAAATTCTATCTAAAAGACAACTTCCCCCTGCCTAAGATAGATTAATTAGTCGATGCAACTGTTGGGCATAAGTAGATGAGCTTCTTGGATGCCTACAGAGGATACCGCCAGATTCCCCTTACCGAGGAAGATCAAGAAAAGACCGCCTTTATAACGCCCGAAGGGATATATTGTTACAAGGTAATGCCCTTCGGGTTGAATAATGCAGGAGTGACGTATCATAGATTGGTAACCAAAATGTTCTCACATATGATAGGCAGTACTATAGAGGTCTATATTGACGATATGGTGGTGAAGATTCGGAGAGTCACTAGTCACTGTTTTGACTTGAAGAGTACATTCGATGTTTTACGGAGATACAAGATAAAATTTAACGCTTCAAAATGTGCATTTGGGGTTGGATCGGGGAAATTCCTAGGCTTCCTGGTCACCCACCGAAGTATAGAGGTGAACTCTGACCAGGTAAAGGCCATTGCCAAACTACAATCTCCTTGGGCTGTAAAGGAGGTACGAGGCTAACAGGAATGGCAGCTGCGCTTGGAAGGTTCATATCCCGAGCATCTGATAAATGCAGATCTTTCTTCCAATCAATCAAAGGAAAGAATGGGACACTTTGAAGTCAGGAATGTGAGGAAGCATTTGTAAATCTTAAGGCATACTTAGCCTCCCCACCAATCCTCTTAACCCCATCGCCTGAGGAGAAACTTTTCCTCTACCTGGCAGTTTTAGAACACACGGTGAGTAGGGCATTAATGAGGAATGATTATGAAAGGCTGAAACCTGTTTATTATGTGAGCAAAATGCTCTTAGATGCAGAATTGAGGTACACTCTATTGGAGAAACTCACGCTCGCACTGGTCAGCTCAGCTAGAAATCTCAGACATTACTTCCTGGCTCACCAAATCACGCTACTGGACACTTTGCTAAATGGGCAGTTGAGCTCGGGGAGTTCAACGTTTCGTTCAAGCTGAGGAAGGTAATTAAAGGCCAGGTAGTGACAAACTTTATCGCAAAATTTCAACCTAAAAATAGTTCAGAACAGAACAAGCAGACTAATGACGATCACAAATTAAGGCTTGATGGCAAGTGGACCCTATCTGTTGATGGGTCTTCCAAACAAAAGGGTGCTGGCATTGGCCTCACACTGGTGAGTCCGGACGGTTGTATTTTGGAGAAAGCTATTAGGCTCGGCTTCCAAGCCTCAAACAATGAAACTGAGTACGAAGCTTTGATAGCTGGAGTAAGGCTAGCAATCAAACTTGGGGCAACGAAGCTCTAGATATTTTCTGATTCACAACTAGTGGTGAATTAGATAATAGGAGAGTATGCAGCAAATGATGAAAGAATGATAACATATCATGCCATTGCAGAAAAAGAACTGAGCAAAGGTCCAGAATACTCGATCTAGCAGGTTGGAAGAGCCAAAAACTCGCATGCCAATACTTTAGCTTCACTGGCCTTAGCAACTAACCAAGAAACTAAAAGAACTCTTACCATCGAGTTCCAGTCTAAGCCTAGCACTTTGCCGACCTGTACTAATGAAATCTTATATAACGAAACCGAGCCGAGTTGGATGGACCCAAATTATTGGCTTCTTGAAGAATGGTAACTTGCTTGAGGACAAGAAAGAGGATCATAAGTTATGTCTGAAAGCAACCAGATTTTGGTTATCTCCAAAATATAAGCTTTACCGACGCTCATTTGGAGGCCCATATTTGAAGTGTGTACACCCAAAGATAATTCCTAACTTTTTATCCATAATTCACGAAGGAAGTTGGGGTGCTCATATTGGTGGAAGGTCTCTGGCTCACCGAGTCATCTCTCAAGGTTTTTGGTGGCCTTGCATGTAGAAGGACGCCCAACAATTTGTTAGGCGATTTGAAAAATGTCAAAAATTATCACCAATATCGAGAAAACAATCCCAAGAGTTGCTACCATTAGTGAGCCCATGGCCATTTGTGCAATGGGGGCCAGACATAGTGGGCCCTTTACCTCGGTCTCCCAGTAATAAAAAGTACCTTCTAGTTGAAATGGACTATTTCACGAAGTAGGTGGAAGCTAAACCCCTAGCCAACATCACAGATACTGATACAAGGAAGTTTGTTTGGAGGAATACCATCACCAGATTTGGAATTCCACACACGCTTGTTTCAGATAATGGCACACAGTTCGATAGTGGTCCTTTCAAAGCTTTTTGTCAGCAATATAGAATTCTGAACCATTATTCCACACCAGCTTATCCTCAGAGCAATGGTCAAGCAGAAATATTCAACAAGACAATCTTAGATGGAATCAAGAAATGGTTAGAGGATGCTAAAGGGAGATGGGTAAAAGAGTTGCAGAGAGTTCTGTGGACGTACCAAACTACACATCGGTGCTCAATTGGTGAAATACCATTCGCCCTAGCTTCTGGAATGGAAGTAGCAATTTCATTAGAGATCGGCTTACCGACCCTGAGAACTAAACTGGTTGAAAGCAACAGTAACAATGTCGTTATCACCCGAGATCTTGATCTAGCGGAGGAGAAAAGAGAGCAAGAGATGGCTTCTTATCGACATCAAATGTCCCGAGCTTATAACAAAAAAGTTAACCCTTGGTCTTTCACACTGGGAGACTTGGTCCTTAGACGTGTACTGAGATCAGCAAAGAACCCAACGCATGGAAAACTTAGAGCAAACTGGGATGGTCCATACAGAATAGTTTGAGTAAGGGGCAGTGGTTATTACAAGCTCGAGACCTTAGATGGTAAGACAATACCACACCCCTGGAACTCTGCTAATTTGAGATAGGTCTATTTTTTTTTTAAAAAAGTACCTTTTTTAGAATTCTGAAGTACCTTCGAAAGCTTAAGAGTGCCCTTAAGAATGAATAAGTGTTGAGCAAAATGTAATGATATGAGCAGAAGTTATTAATAAAAGACTTTTTGGAAATCACCTTATTCTCGCTCTTCTTTCCTTGATATGTACATCCTACTGCTAAGGCAGGGAGGCAAAAAATTCTGATAGAAGTTATAAACTTAAATCAGGGGTAGTCACCCGATCTAATCCAGACCCTTAGTTAGGCATGACGATGTAAGCTGATTAGGGATAGATTTGAGTCCAATCAGATTCAAAGGTCGGTGCAGAGTAGAAACTCTCTTAGATGCCCAAGGGGACTATGAGTAACTCTACCAAAAAACTAAGCTCTTTGAAGAAGGGCCGAGCAAGGGCTATAACTTCAAAAGATTAAAATTTTTTAAAGTATGTTTAGGTTCCTATTAAGGAACCGATCTCTTTAAAGAAGGGCCGAGCAAGGACCATAACTTCAAGAGATGAAATTTTTTCTAACTATGTTTAGGTTCTTATTACGGAACCGAGCCCTTTGAAGAAGGGCTGAGCAAGGGCCATAACTTCAAAAGATAAAATTTTTGCTAAGTATGTTTAGGTTCCTATTGAAGAACCAAGCTCTTTGAAGAAGGGTCGAACAAGCGGCATAACTTTAAGAGATGAAATTTTTTCAATGTATAGATTCCTATTGAGGAACCGAGCTCTTTGAAGAAGGGACGAGCAAGGGCTATAACTTCAAGAGAGGCCGAGCAAGATACAAAACATGGTTTTTATTCAAACTTCACAAAGTAACTACAGGAATAGAAATGACAAAAAGAGATTTTCATTCAAATTTCAAAGAGTACACTGATGGGTGAATATTAAAAAGTTACAAAAGATATCTTAAGTATTTTAGGAAGCTGGAGGCGGATAAGAACTTGGAAAGGAATGCTTGAAGAACAGTTCAGAAGAAGAAGGGACCCCCGCAACAACTAGAGCAGCGTGTCATCCCTTGCTGAAAAAAGCTTCTTGGAGTTGAGGGATCTGTAAGGCAAGATCATTTTCTGCCTTCTCGATCCCCTCGTCGTATGTAGAGTCTTCTCTCTCCTTTGCGTCAACTTTGAATTGATCAAACTCTTCCAGGAGGCTAGAGTAGTCCAGTTGCGATTGAGAAAGCTCCACAATGGCCTCATGTTCAGATTCCTTTAATTTTTCAACTTCTGAGGAAAGCTTCTTATTTTCCTCTGTTAGGCTATGATTTTGAGCCTGAAGAGTTGAAACTTCCTCACAAAGCTTGGAGTATCCTTCATCCATCGACTCTTTCTTGGCCAGAGCTGAAGCTCGGGCATGGATAGTATCTTTCATAGCCTTATCTTTTTTGGCTATCCTAGCCCCGACCTCATGCACTTTTTGCAGACCCTTGATTGAAAAAAATAGACTTAGAAAAATTTTGAAGAAAAATCTTGAAGAATAGAAGGAAGGAATAAAGGAACAAGTCTTACTAGAACCATATATTGAATGGCTTGACGAGACACCTCATCATCAGTAAGGGCCTCGTTCATAGCTAAGTCCCGAGGCAAAATTACTCCCCGAGCAATTCCCACTACAACGTTAAAATCCTTTATTGCATAATCCTTTGCAGTAATTTCTCTCCTTTTAGCCCTAAGAACTGGTCTGAAAGGAGGATTTGCTAGTTTGGGAGAGAGACTCACCTCGGGCTCTGCAATCTTTCACTTCTTTGGGGCTGAGTCTTCGGCAAGCTCAAAAACTGAATCATCTTGTGGAGAAGGGGAACAGGCAAAATCTAGAGGATCTAACTCAACTGGAATTGAAGTTTCAACATTTTGGGCCAGGTCTGCTTGGACACTAATTGGCAGAGCTGCACCATCTTCAAAATTATCTCGACAGGAGCCTCGGCAGTAGGTTCCTCAAGAACAGGAATGGAAGGCACAGAAGATGCTGGAATTGGTTTGGTGGGTGGGGTCGACTCTACATTTGATAAAAAAATCCAAAAAATTCTTCAAAATTCTGCATCTAGAAGCTGCAAGAGAAGACTTCTTTCATGCTCGGGGTGTCTGATCCTCAGCAGTCTGGATGGCCTCCTGATCTGCGGCCAAGGTAGCATTGGGACAACTCGGAACTGCGATAAAAGAAGTGTAGGATGGAATGTACCCGAGCAGGGTATGTGCAGCTCGACAAAACAGATATTCGTTGTAAACCCAGACTTTTTGAAGTTTATCCATTTTCATAGATGAATCAGGGACTCTGCCCTTCAGAGTCTTGCCTCCAAACAAAAGAAAACTCATATCAGAAAATAGTAAGCAAATGAGATAATTGGGAAGGTTTAAAAATTCAAATACCTTGGGTGCCTTCTTCATAAGGACAGCGGTAGGATAGAACAACATCAGCAGCATACTCCTAGTTTCCAGAAACGAACACAATATCGTTCTCATGACCCTTGTTGGAATCTGGGAGATGAGTCACCAGGTTGCTGTCCTTCTTCCTCACCGCATAGTAATAGTTATCCCCAGCCAGTTTGAGGATGTAGCAGTATAAGATCTCCCACAATCCTAAGCTCAAGTTCAGAAGCTTGTTTAAAGTTGCTACGCCCATCACTATTCTGAAGAAATTGGGGCAGCATTGGATAGGGCACAACTTCATGGCTGACAGAACCTAAAGAAGTAGTGGGTCAAGTGGGAAGCGCACCCCGCCCTCGGTGATCACTCGAGTGTAGATTGGAATCCTCTCTATTGTCCCAATCAGAGGCTCATCTTTTTCAGCGACCTTTACCTCAACGTCATCTGGAATGTTGTACTTAGTTTTGAAAGCAGGAATTTCAGAGGGTGTGAGAGGGGCCATTGAGTAAGATGGACGCAAAAAAAAAAAGAAGAAAGTTGGTGCAGATACGAAGAAAGAGATGAATCTAAAACTAAGAAGGCAAAGTGATAGAAAAACGAAGAGAAATCATTTATAAAGAAAGAGAATGCTAAGAGGCAATATTTGAATACAACGCAAGCTGCCAAAACAAAGGAGGATGTCACGAAGTACACGCAATGATGATGAGGAGACATAAAACAGTTGACAAACAAAAAGGCGTCTGTTAGATGTTTTCTGGGGGCAAATGAAGGGGGTTGCTCCATTTATTACACGTATCATGACATTTAATAAGCTCACGTAAGGATGACAAGACAAGGCACGTGAGAGAGGCATAAGTCAATAAGTCAAATAGGTCTAGCCAAACTGGTCAATAAGCTCGGCAAGCAGAGAGAGAGAGCTCGGCACTTACCAAACCGTGCCGTTCAATGAGTCAGAAAACAATGAAAGAACTCGGTCCTAGTCAAGGTGTTCGGTGTGTACGAAAAAGCTCGGTCCTCGATATGACCGAGCTGATTTGAAACAGTAAATAGAAAGATAAAGATTCACTAAAAACTTAGTTGTACAAGATAAGCTAATAAGCTTAATTATAGGTCAAGGGAACTGCCGGAGAGATTTCAGCAGTTTTCCAAACTGAACCGCTTAATTAGAGGAAGGTGTGCCACCTTAAATCGAAATTCATGGAATCCCTAACTGAACGAGATCTATAAAAACCAAAAGAAGTCAAGGGTAAAAGGTATGCTGAACTCTCCTTGTCTTCTTGCAATTGTCTCAGTTCTATTACTGACTTAAGCATCGGAGTGTCTTCGATCAAAATACTTCGATATTGGACAGTTTGTTCGTTTTTCAAAAAACAAAGAATAGGAGATCAAGTTCAGAACTCACTATTGTCAGACGTTCAATCTTTATTCTTGTTGGAGGTATCTTTAATTTTTACTCCTTACAATGACTATTTGAGAAATTTGAGAAATTTGGCATTATTTAGAACTTGTTCAATTGAAAGTTTGTAAAAAAAATTATTATAGGTTTGCATTTTTAAAACTAATTGTGATTCTAATATAAACTTCTCATACAATTCTTCTTTTAATCTCTAATTTTCTCTTCTTTTTTTTTGCAATTAGAGGTGGCATTCAAGTCATGTGGTGGGACTTCAAGTTCGTGTTAAGTATTAATCAATTCTAAAGTAACTCGTGTAATTAAGCCTATTAAGTGTCTTAATATTAATTTGACCAGTTTATTGCAGTGCAAGTATTTTTTTTCACAACCAAACCTGCCACCCATGAGTTGTGATAGATTCTTAACACAAACATTTTGTCTTCGATGTTCTCTCTGTTGGAGAAGTTATCGGTGGCTTGTAGCCACACAGATTATGTGACATCAAAATAAAGTTGAGCATGCACAGCTAGACACGACAACAAAAGCGATAAGGCCCAATCAAAACCGAAGGTCGGTGCTTGGTCCTTGGAGTCAATGCTGGACAGTGTACGTAAATCAGAATCATTATTTCAATGTCGATGTTGGGAGTTGTCTCTTGTGCTAAAAAATACTATATATATTTCGGCTCCTGCTGTGGTTGTACTACTCATTTTGTTGCGGGAGTTTGTAATGTTCCTTGTGTGTGACGTGTTAACAAAGTATTGGCGTACCGGCACGGTGCGTCCGTGAAAAGGTTGATTTCGGCTGATTAACCAAGGCATTACAAATACTGGATCCAACTTGTTGGTTGGTACAGTTTTCTCAACCTTTTAAATGTTGACCCAAATATTAATGACACATGCCATCCATGACAAGGGACCAATTGTGATACACATTTTTTTTTATTTTTTTGTATTATACTGTTTTTGCGCCTAATATAATAATACAATAATCTTATGGCTTCTTATATTTTATTTTATTATTTTTTTACAATAAATAGACCTAATTTAAGCACCCAACTTTATTGTAATTAGACTAGTTAATGGATTAGATTTTTACAATAATTTGACGAATTTTATTTTTATGATCTATATCTAAATTCGTTAACAATTCGAAATCCGATATGATCAAAATAATTTAATTAACTAAGTTTTAACAATTATAGCTAAATTTCAGCTAAACTTCTAAAAATGTATAAATAATTCAGATCGGAGATAGGTATTTCCAAATCCAAATCCGTGAAATATAAATTATCGGATTTAAATTCGGGTATAGATTATCGGTAAAAAATATCAATTCATATCTGACTAATTGAATTTAGATCCAAATCCGATCCACTAACAGACCTAATTGTAATTATTTGATTAGCGTTGTGCTCCAATACTCAAATGTCATCTTACTTTCAATTTTAAAAATGTAATATATTAAGTCTTTAAATTAAATTTCCAAATTAAATACAAGAGCATGCTCATGTGAGTACACCCTCTTTCCTTTTCTCAATAAATTTCTAGAGCTTAGGGAGACCGGTACCTCCCTAAGAATTTAATATGATAAAAATATATTTTTTAAAATAATTGGGATAGAAGTACATCTGCTAAAAAAAAGTCATAAAAGCCTTTTTAACCCCCTACCATAAATAGTGCATACCTAATTGACAACATTTATATTTTCAATATCTAAATATTAGAATGTGAGACTTCAAGGTTCTTTTTGTTATTTGTGTCTTATTTGAAATTTGAAATTTCATATATACACACACACACAGATATATATATATATATATATATATATATATATATATATATATATATATATATATATATATATATATATATATATATATATATATTAAACAGTAACACGCTCAACAAATAAATAGTAACATCAAACAATAATACTCTGAACAAAAAAATAATAACATCAAACAATAACATATTCAATAAAAAACTTAATTAAAAATTTAATCTTTCATGTTACTAATTTTTGGTTGAGCGTTACTGTTTGATGTTAACATATATATATATATGTGTGTGTGTGTGTGTGTGTGTGTGTGTGTGTGTGTGTATGAAATTTCAAAATTCAAATGATACACAAATATCAAAAGAAATCTTGAAAGTCTCACATTCTAATATTTAGATATTGAAAATATAAAAACTGTCAAATATGTATGCACTATTTATGGTAAGAATAATTATAGAATACATTTTAAAAAAGAATTTGAAAATGTTTTAAACTGTGTACTTATTGACAACTCTTTGATAAAAAAGAAGACTTAAAAGAGAATAAGTTTAGAAATGATACTTAAAGCCAAATAAATTCTAAAAAAATATTCACATTCCATTATCTCTAAATTTCTATGCTTGTGACCATGTGACCTTGACAATGAACTATTATAGCATTAGGCCTGCACACCCATTAAAAGGACATCAATCCTTGCCCCATAAATGGTTAGAATGAACAAGAAGTTGTAAGACATTTACTCTAAACCTGTTTTGTAAGTTTCATTTCGGATTTTTCAATTACAAGTGTTTTGCTATTTAATGATCTATTATTTAATTATGAGTTATTATTTGAAAAACTCAGGTAGCAATTCATATGTAAAGTAATTAAAGCAAATACATGAAATACAACAATATAGAGTGCGTTTGATAACGTTTTTGATATTTTTTTTTATTTTTTTTTAAATAGAACTAATTTTTGTTTTTTCTGTGTTAAAAATTAAAAATATAAAACATGTTTGGTAGTTATTTATATTTTAAAAATTATGAAAACAAAAATTAAAAATATGTTCGATATTATGATTGTTTTGGTTAATCTTTTAATCCCAAAATAAGTTGATCCTCAAAATACAATTGTGGATGCACCACCCAACCACCAAAAACTCACCACTATACCCCTTGTAAATCCAGCTTCCAATCACCCAAAACCCACCACCCTTGAAAATCCACCATCAACACCTCCGAAAATTCACCACCCAACCCACCAAAACCCACCACTACCACCCCTAATTTCCACCCAACACTCCCGAAAACCCCCAACCCTTGAAAATCTACCACCCAAAACCCACCACCAACACCAATCCACCGCCACCGAAAGTAGATCTGAAGATGACGAGAAGAGTTAAGCAGATCTAAAGATGACAAACGAGATGAGCCTACTCATTCATTTTCCAACAAGAGAGAGAGTAAGAAGACAGACGGGAGAAAAATGTGGGGTTTAATTTCTTTCACTGAAAACATAGAATTTTTGTTGCTAATGGGGTTCGATGGGTGAACTTCATTAAAGTCCCACTCTCCCACGCGTGTTTCCATTTTTTTTTCTATTTGTGAAAACATATTTTTTGTGTTTTTATTTTTGGCCATGTTTTTAAAATAGAGTTGCTAAAAAATAAAAATAGAAACAAATCACTCACACATTTTTCTATTTTATTTTGGCAAAAATTGGCAATAAAAACATAAACAACATGTTGCCAAACGCAACCATAATTCACATGATTTGACAAAAAATCTTGCACGCTCATATTGTGGTGAATTTGGTCTTCTCCTCTACAACTGAGAGACACTAAGTACATAGTTCATTAACCACTCAAGTTTAAATCTCAAACCCAAGTCCGTAACCTTTTATACGCCTCTCTCAATTTTATTGCTCCCAGACCTCAATACAAAGGCCTCTAAAATATTAAAACCCTCACGTTTCCTAATAATTTTTTTTCCTAAGTTTGAATGATCCTATGTGTTAAATATTAGTTTGGACATGAACTCGAAATAGGCCATCCATGGTAGGTCGACCCAAATTAATGAATGCCTAAAGGGACATGTTTTTTTTGAGGTGTCTTTTACCACTCAAAATATATGTCTATTAAATATTAACAGACATGTCTCTGCAAGATATATCTCTTGATGATACCTATTGATTATCTATATAAACCCAAGACAATCCAATAGAAGAAATCTCTCAGATAATTACTTTGACATACAAACTCTCCTACTCTTTTTCTCTCTCCCTACATAAAGTTGAAAGGCTTTTGTGCGGAAGAAATACGGTGTTGATTCGTCTTGCATAACAACACCATATTGCTTGAACAATCAAAATTTTTGTTGTTGTTGTTGCATGCAGTCGAAAATTAAACTTATGATTTTTAGAAGTCGTGTTGGAAATATTAGATGGTATAATCCTCATTAGGTCCAAAGTCCAACAATATTTGGATGGAATTAGGTTGTGTGGCAGAGTATATATGATGTAACTCCAATAAGACTTTAACATAATAAAGAATAAATGCTCTCTTGAGTTTGGCTGAGGGCTTTCAAACACATCATAAATTAAACCGGTGCTAACGAATAACCAACCTGCAATGAATATAGAAGGTATAGTAATGTTATTGATGATGTATGTCACACATATGAGCAGAGCTAATGATAGCTAGGGATTAAAAGGTCACTGAATAGCTCAGTCGGAGCTCTTAGGCTCTTAAGAAATGAACAGGGGAAAGGGGGATTTGAACAATGAGAGTTTATAGTGGTTCACCAGCTTGGGAACTCAACTAATCAACTCTAAAGGGAGTCTCTTGCTCTTGGAGATGTTATTGATAATGGGGGGAAGATTAAACAGGATATTTTCTTAGGCTAGTGGCTTATATCTTGTTGTGAGGGATATGCCTCTTATTTATAGCCTTCAAAGGCCTTGCATGATCTTGAGCGTGATCTTAGCCTTCTTCTTGTAACAGTTGCACCTTTTTTGCTATCACCATGGACATCGTTGAGACGGTTACGACTTCTTTGCCTAGATACTAGGTCGTTACATTATGTGTGGTGCATGGGTAGAAACCAGTTGTCTTCTATGCTATTTTGGTGGAGGTGCAGTTGCTGGGGAGGTGGCACCGACTTCAAGTTCCCTAGTCATCAGGGATGAGCTGAGTGGTCTAAGCTAAAATTCCAAGCTCAACCTTAGAAATATTTTAGTTATCATCAGTTGCTCCCCAGCTCTGAATCAGGTAAACTACCTGAGCTGGGGCTAACCTCTGACCTCAGTGAGGGAGGTTAACTTGGTTGGGCCTTGGGATTCGCATGATGGGACATTTCTCAAATTTTACAGTGTTGTGAGTGTGCACAAAGTTACTTCTTCGTTGGTCCTCGCGCACGTTTATCATCCCCTGACTCCATGTGTCTATTCGTACATCTGCCTTAAATACCTTTGCAGGCAAAATCGCCTTTTTAATCATTTCGAATTCCTTTCGCCTTCTTCCTTCATATTTCTTTCCTTTTTGCTTCCTTGTGATTCCATCTTCTTCAATCTCCTGGTGACTTAGGGTTTCACTGGTAAATGCCCAAATTTGCTCTGGAGTATCTGTGAAGCTAGTTCAGTTCCATCCTTGAATCTACCTTGGGTCTTTGATTATTGATCATCTTTGATTAGGTACGTCCTCTGCCTTGTTCTTCTTTCTTTCCTTCTTCTAGTGTTTCTATTCAAACTGGAACCCTTGGATTCGAGGTAGTTACTCCATTTCTGGACTTTTTTGTTTCTGTTACTTTAGGAGTTGAGGTCGTTCCTTGTCTTTCCTCCTTCTCTTCTTAGATCCTTATTATACTGCTAGGGTATTCCTTTTTGGTCATTGGAACCCAGATCCCAGGGCTCTCGAAGACTATTTTACAAATGTCCCTTCTCTTTATGCCTCCTTCAATCTTCCTTTCTCACATACCTCAATGTCGGCTTCGTCTGAAACTACTACTTCATCTATATCTCTAGCCATGGGTGACAATTCTCCTGAACTTAAGGAGGATGACATGGGGGATATGGGTGACGAGATAGATAATTTTCTAGGCGTTGATGCTATTAATGCCAAGGATGACGTAGAAGTCCCTTTGTCTCTGCTATGCGTTGCCTTGAGGTCCAAGAAGTTCAATAGAGGAAAATCTAAGAAAGACGAGGATGATACCTCTGGTAGTGCTAAGGGTGCTAAGCCCACTCCTTGAGCTTCAGATATTGTGGGTTTTAGCAAGGTTAATCCCCTTTTTATGAGTGTTCTTTCTGTCAAATTTGGCTTTCCTAGGGGTATGTGTTATTGGTGCCCCTATGTAGATATCAGGTACGATACTGAGGTGCCTGAGAAAACCTACTTCTTTGTTGCCTCTCTCAAGAATGGCCTTAGATTCACTATGCACCATTTTTTCATGTATGTCGTTCAACACTTCAATGTCTACCTAGCCCATATTTCTCCTAACTTTTGGGGTGTTTGGGTGGGTCTCCTTGTTTTCTTTAAGAAGAATGAGCTTGGCACCCCTACGGTTCCCTTGCTCGTGAAGTATTTCAACGTTAAGTTCTCACCTGCTGACGGCTTCCTATATATTGTAAAATGGGTGAAGACCCCAGTCTTAATTACTAACCTCCTGAGCTCCCACAAAGGTTGAACAAAGCTCTTCTTCTTCATGTTGGGCAAAGAATGGGGGTTTGACCTTAGTGATGTTACTAATACCCTTCCTATACCCCAGTCCTGGTCAGACCCTAATAATTTGGGTAAGTCCTCATTTAAGGAGGCTTAGCTTGACATTTTTACTCATACATTTCACCTATTGTTCTTTCTCCTTTGGTTATTTCAGGTATTCGACCCAACCTAATAGCAAATGATAGGCTAGCCCTATTAGGTCTTGAGGATTGCCATTCAGAGAAGTATTCAGAGCTGATCAAGCCTTCGGTGCTCACCTAGTTCGGTTTTAGCCCTCCTAAGGTGAGAGTTGAGACTCTCATTCTAATTTTTGTGCCCAGTGTGGAAAATTCTACTAGTAAGGTTCTCTTCTTCTATCCCTAGTTTTATCCTCTCTTTTAATTAGCTCTACTGACCTGCTTATTTCATTCCCTTAGGTCCTAGCTCGATGGCTCCAGATGCTGAAGCAGTATGGGTCAAGTTAGACCAGATGAGGAAAAAGATAGTAGTAGGGAAGTGCAAGGTTAAGGTTAGATTTGGAGGTGACCTGGGTCCTCCATCAAGGACATAAAAGGTAGAGGTGCCTCCATCCCCAACGACTTCCCTTCCTCAGAAAACCTCTTCCCACCTATTGCCACTTTTGAGGGGGCTCCTATTGCTCTGAAGGTTTCGGTTGCCCCCAAGTCATCCGTGGGGGGGCCCTCTACATCTGGGCTCAAGAAGGTTTCTTTCTCGATTAAAGAGGTGGTCGGGGCACTGGAATCCTTGGTTTTGTCTTTATCGGGACATTTTGCACCGAAGTTAGCTGATGAGGCGTCCACTCAACTAGTCTCTATTAAAGCTGATAGCTCTTCCAGTCGAGCTATTTAAGGAAAGGGTTCACTCATTAGAAATGTGAACCTTGTTGTCAGTGTATTTCTTTCTATTATCCTAGAGTCTGACATCTAGGAAGCTACCTCGATGCCTTTGTCCACTTTACCAGCCACTGCTCTTTTGGGGGTAACCTTAGTAAGTTTCTATTTGATATGCTTTTAGTCTGGGTTTGTCTCTTCTTTAAGATTTCTCATTTATTCTTGAAGATGGCAATCCATGTGGGAGCTCTGGTGGACAGGGTTCGAGCTTCGAATAAGGTTGCCGAGGTGTCCCAAAAATTCTTGAAGGCCTCCGAGCTTAAGGTTGCTGACTTGGCCTTTTCTAATGATGATTTGAGAGCTCAGGTACAAGACTTGAAGGCTCAGCTTCAAGGGTTGAGCTCAGCAAATAGGAACCTCAAGGCTAAAGTAAAGGAGAAAAGCGATAAGCTCAAGCTCAAGACAGAGGGCCTGCTTGAAGCTCGAAAGGATGTCTTTGAGGCTTGCGATGCTGTCTAATCCATGAAGAATGAATACAAGATGTTGGTGGAGGTCAATGAAATGCTATTGAAGGAGATCAAGGTGGAGAGAGCCAAGGTTCGTGAGAGGGATACCCAGATAACATCGTTTCAGGATGAATTTGCTACGAACTAGGTAGCAGGGTATTTTGCCTTCCAACAGCAGGCAATGGATAAATACCCAGATCAGGATTTTGACTTCGATCCCCCTTTAGACAATAAAAAAGAAGGACCAATTGTTGAGAAGGAGGCTAAAGTCGAGGTCACAACTTCTGAGGCCAAAACTTCTGTTGTTGCCCCTGCTGGGGATGAGATCCCTACTGAGGATATGGTCAGGGCTCCTGGGCCTATTTTTACTAAGATTGGGGTTGAGATATCTGGGCCTATTTTGGTTGAGGTGGCTGTTTGTGTAGAGGTGGGAGTTCTTAAGACTACTCTACCCCAACTGCCTCTACTGAAGTTGAGGTCCCAGCACCCGTCCTCTCATAGGCTTTTTTTGCTTCAATTGACCTTCCCCCAACTACTGTTCTATCAGAGGGGGTGATTGTTCCTGAGTTGCCTGAAGAAACTGATACTTAGGGCCTTTTGTTTTAAGATTTCTTACTCTTGTAACAGTTTTGGAAGAAACAAAAAATTATCTTGTTTATGTGTTATCTTGCTATCTTCACCCTTGCCCCCTTGCTTCAAGGATAGCTTGTTCTTCTAGGAGCATTTTTGTTATGTTAAAATTCCAAGTATGAGGTTTGTTCCTGAGTTAAGGAGCTCCTCTTTTATTTATGAGCTAAAAGCTTAGCTTAAGTTTTATAAGCTGAGAAGCTCATCTTTTGTTTTATGAGTTAAGGAACTCATCTTAAGTTTATGAGTTGAATAACTCATCGTAGGTTTATGAGTTATGACATTTATCTTAAGTTTATGAGTTGATGAGCTCATCTTTTATTTATGAGCTGAAGAGATCATCTTTAATTTATGAGTTGAAGAGCTCACTTTTAATCTATGAGCTAAAGAGCTCATCATTGATTTATGAACTGAAGAGCTCATCGTTTGTTTAAAAGCCAAAGAGTTCATCGTATGTTTATGAGTTAAGGAACTCATTGTATATTTATGAGCGGAATAGCTCATCATAATTTTTGAACTGGAGAGCTCGTCCTTGGTTATGAAGAACAACAATTGATCTGAAACTTCTCGTTTACTGTAGTGAGGTTTTACAAAAATTGGATTGTAGGTACTGAAAGAATCTTTTCAAATGATCAGCGTTCCATAAGTGAGGCAAAACTCTTCCTTCTTTAGTTTGCAGCTCATAATTCCCTGGTCTGACTATTCTAGACATGATATATGGACCTTCCATGAGTGGGGGGGTCTTTCCCTACTTGGAGGAGTCTTTTGAGGACTAGGTCTCTCACCTTAAAGCTCATGTGGCTGACTTTTCTATTGTAGTATCTTGCTATCTTTCTCTGATAATCAGGATGCACTGTAAGACTTTGTCCCTCTTTTCGTCCAAGAGGTCAAGATTGACAAGAAACAACTTGTCGTTTTGCTCGGAGCTGGTGAGCTCTATCCTCGGGATGGAATGCCTATTTTCATAGGAACCACTGACTCAATGCAGTGGATCAAGGCAAAATGTGTCCCTTGACTGGCTATTTTGGCGGTGGCTTTCTAACCCCATAGTACTTCTGGTAAGTGTTCCCCCCATCAGCTTTTTAAGGCTTTGAGCTTGGTCTTCAGAGCTATTTTTATGGTTTGAATGGTCACTTCTGCTTGCCAATTTGACTAAGGGTAAGCTGGTGCAGAGATGTAATTTTTTATGCCTAGATCGACACAAAACCCTTTGAACTTGAAATTGTCAAACTGCTTCTCATTATCAGAGACGAGTGCCCTTGGAATCCCAAATATAAAGATTATGGACTTCCAGGTTAAACTCTAGATCTTCTGCTTTGTGATCTTCACAAAGAGATTCTGCCTCAACCCATTTGGTAAAGTAGTCTATCCCAATTATCGCAAACTTGCATTGTCCAGTGCTTGTTGGAAGAGGACTGAGTATGTCTAAACCCCACTGTTGGAATGACCAAGAGCTAACAACCAAAGTGAGGAGCTCTGGCGGGCAGCGTGGGATATTGGCATGCAAATGACATGTTTTGCACTTCTTGACCAGTTCTACTGCATCTTTGAGCAATGTGGGCCAAAAATAACCTTGCCTTAGAGCTTTGCCAACCAAGGTCTGAGCTGCAATGTGATTACTGCAAATGTCTTTGTGGATTTTTCTTAAACTATAGTTTGCCTCTTCGTTGTCAACACACCTTAAGAGTGGTGATGAGAAGTCTATTTTGTATAGGTTCCCCCTAGAGCATGGTGAACTTGTATGACTTGGTTTTCAGCTTAGTTAATTCTTTGGTATCTGTTGGAAGTGTTCCATCCTGGACCTACTCCAAAATTGGATCCATCCGGGTTGGTTGTATCTGAATGGGGGAAGATCTCCTCGGAGCTTATGGATGACTTAGCTAGGTGCTCAACTGGAATGAGTCTATCCAAGTTCTCCTACGAAGCAGTGGCTAATCTGGCTAGAGTGTTAGCTCAAAAATTTTCTACTCGAGGGATGTGCATGACCTTAACCTATACAAATTTTTTTATTAATTATTGTACCTTCTTTAGGTACAGAGCCATCATTTCTCCATTGGCTTCGTATGCTTCCTCGATTTGCTTTACTACTAGCTAAAAATCGCTATGTATCACTAGCTGCTCTGCCTCTATGGAATGAGCTAGTCTGAGCCCAACAATAACTTCTTCATACTTTGTCTCATTGTTTGAAGCTTTGAAATCAAATCTGAGGGTGTACTATATGTCTATCCCATTTGAAAAGGTTAGGATTAATCTAGCGCTGTAGACTTGGGGCTGCTCTATTTACATAAAGCTTCCACGTTAAGAGGTTAGGACTAGTTGGGTTGCTTCTAGGGATGTTTCTCTTCCTGACATGAACTCTATGATGAAATATGTCAGTATTTTCCTTTGATAGCAGTCCTGAGCTTATATCTAATGTCAAACTCACTGAGCTCTATTGCCCATTTGATCAGTTTTCTTAATGACTCTAGCTTGTGTAAGACCTGTTTTATTGGTTGATCTATGGGGATCTCTATTGTGTGAGCATGGAAATAAGGTATGAGCCTCCTTGTGCTGTTACCAAAGGTAGAACTAAATTTTCTATTTTTGGATATCTCTCATTTGTAGTAGTAGATTGGTTGCTAAGCTCGGTTCAGTTCCCTTAGCAAGGCTGCACTAGTGGAAAAGTATGAGATCGCCAGGTACAAGGTGAACACCTCTCCTTCTCGAGGGCTCATAAGAATATGTGGTGAGTTGAGATAATCTTTAAGGGTTTTGAATGCTTCTTCACACTATGCATCCTACTGGAATACTTTTTTCAGGACTTTGAAGAAGGTTGACATTTATCGCTTGATCTGGAGATAAAACGACTTAAAACTGCTATTATTCCTGTAAGATGTTGGACCTCCCTTGTGTTTGAGGGCGGTTGCATATCAATTACAAATCAAATTTTTCTGGATTAACCTCAATACCATAATTGTTGATGATAAATCCCAAGAATTTTCCTACAGAAACCCCTAAGGCGCACTTAGCTGGGTTGAGCTTCATTTGGTATTTTCTGAGAATCTTAAATGATTCCTCAAGATGTTTGATATGGAGCTCAACCTTTAACGACTTTACCAACATGTCATTGATGTAAATCTTCATTGACGTCCCGATCTGCTTTTGGAACATACGATTCACCAATTGCTAGTATGTGACTCCTGTATTTTTTAACCCGAACGACATGACCTGGTGGTAGTATATCTCCTACTCAGTTACAAAGTTTGTCTTTTCTTCATCATTAGGATCCATTTTGATCTGGTTGTACTCGAGAAGGCATCCATGAAACTCAGTAGTTCATTCCTTGCTATGACATCTACGATCAAATCAATCCAAGGTAAAAGGAAGCTATCTTTCGGGTAGGCACGATTCAAGTCAGAAAAGTCAATGCAGATGTGTCATTTATCATTGGCTTTCTTTGCAAGGACCACATTGGCCAGCCAGGTCGGATAATCCACCTCCCTGATGGCCTTGGCATGAAGAAGTTTAGAGACTTCTTCATTTATGTCTTTCTGGTGCTCTGGGACAAAGCTTCTTCGCTTCTGTTTAATGGGCTTGAAGGTTGGATTCACGCTGAGCTTGGTCGTGATGATTGAGAGGTCAATCCTCTACATATTCTCTTGTTTTCATATGATTTTCTCCATATTTTCTCTTAGAAATTGAATAAGGAAGTCCTTGACATCCTTGTGTAGCTTTAAACCTATGTACACCAAGTGTCATGGGGTCCTTGTCGAGTTGGATTGGCTCTAGCGCTTCTAAGGGCGTGGGCTTTGTCTCCAACTTGTCCCTTATGTCGAGCTCAGCCAGTTGTATGTTCTTGACTTTTTTTTTATTCATGGATGTCATATAGCACTCCCTTACTACACGCTGGTCTCCTCGAACCACCCCGATGCCATTTTCAGTGGAGAACTTCATTACAAGGTGATAGGCAGAGGGAATATCACTCATGACATTGAGGGAAGGTCTTCCCAAGAGGACATTGTATGCTAATGGGGCATCTACTTCCAAAAATCTTATAGTTGTGGTCAACTAATAGTGAGGGTCCCCCATTGTGAAGACGAGCTGGATTGAGTTTAGGGGGAACACCATTTTCCCTGAGAATCCAAGCAGGTGAGTTCTTACTAGCTTGAGCTTATCTCTGTCGATGTTTATTTTGTCAAAGACTGAGGCGAAGATGATGTCGGCAGAGCTACCATTGTCAATAAGAACTCAATTGATGGTTCTGTTGACAATAATGACTCTTACCATCAAGGGATCGTCATGGGGATGTTGACATCCTTCTAGATTCACATCTGAAAATGTTTTGTTCATATTCAACTGAGGTGCCTTTTCCACTGATTGTACCTCTAAGATGTCTTCTGCTTGGACTTTCCACATATGGGTCTTCCTAACTGAGCTAGTTTCTCTACCTCTTGTAAATCCTCATGATATTAATCCTTTCTCTACCATGGGCTGTTGATGTTGTGGAAGAGCTTGCTACTGAGGTACAAGAGGTGAATGAGCTCGATTTTGATTATCCTGGGCCACGAAGCGACGCAGCTGCCCCTTTTGAAATAAGAACTCGATTTCTTTCTTTAGTTCAATGCAATCGTCAGTAAGGTGGCCATTGTCTCAGTGATACTCACAGTACTTCGTTACATCTTGCTTTGCGGGATTAGCTTTCATCCGAGGTGGTCACCTTAGGAACTTTTCATTTTGCACCTCATAAAGAACCTAGGACATCGTGGCATTGAGGGGAGTGAATTATCTTGGATTGGACCTTGGCTTCAGCTCCTGAGTTGGAGGTCCTAGACGATCTTTGATGTCCCATCTCATCTTCTCTTCAGGGAGGGATCTCTGTCTCTTCATGGAGACCGTTCTTGACTCCTCTCCTTCTTTACACTTTGGTCCTTTTTCTTCTCTTTCTTCTTATGGGTACTCGTGCTTCCATCCTTCGAAAAGAAGAGTCTCCTCGCTATTGATGTATTTTTTTCCTTGACCAGGACCTCTGCCATGTTAGCTTGTGGGTTATTGGAGATTGAAAATATTAAGTCCTTCGATCGAAAATATTAGCTTGTGAGTTCTCGTCAGGGACGTCTACTTTTAGAGATTCTGAATTGAACCTTTGAACGTAGCTCCGTAGTGTCTCATTTGGTGCATGTTTCACATTCAGCATGTGGTTGCTCGGCTTTTGATAGGTCTGAGCTCCTATGGAGTGCGATACAAATGAGATAGAAAGCTCCCTGAAAGAGGAAATGGATGCCGGGGTTAGCCTATTGAACCAGGATAAGGTTGAGCCCTTCAAGGTAATAGCAAAAGCTTGGCATTGCACTGGATTTGGGTACCCATGCAATTCCATCTGATTTTTATAGGTGTTGAGATGGTACATGAGATCTTTTGTTCCATCAAAGGCCTCCATCTGAGGCATTCTGAACTTTGGTGGAAGGGAAAAATGTAACACCTCTGAGGTGAAGGGAGATTCTGTCTGCTGGACTAGGGATAATCACTAGAGTTTTGCCCCTTACAACCTCCTTCATGTGGCTGAGCTCCTGTTGGATCTCCTTGAAATGATGCTCCCAGAATTGGTCCTTCCTGTATAGCTAGAATGGGGGAAACTCGTTCTTATGAGTTCCCTTGTTCTGCCTTTGCACTTCCTCATCTTCTCCATTCTTTCGACGACATATATTATCGAATGATTGGCTATGCTCATTCTCCTCTATATTTTTCCTTAAGGGATTGAGATGTTGATGTTCCCCATGTTGGGGACCATCCTGGGGTGGTTGTGCCCTCTAAGGTTGCTGGGCTTGGATGAGGTTTAGCAGTTCCTCGTTTGCTGGAGGAGACGCTAATTGGCTTGTCGAAGGGCCTGGAGTTCATTGTTTAGAGGAAGATTTTCCATTTGAGGGATAGCTTCAGGATTAGGCAGGTTTTCCTGCTGTCTTCTAGTGGCGAACTCTAGTTGGTTTTGTAAACGCAGAGGGTTCATCTGACTTATGCTTATGTTGCACGTAGAAACCATCAATTACTGAAGATTTCAACAGGATTTTTACAGGAACAGTCGTTTTAACAGACGGTGCCAACTGATGATGTATGTCACACAAATGAACAGAGCTAATGATAACTATGGATTAAAGGGTCATTGAATAGCTCATTAGAGCTCCTATGCTCTTAAGAATTGAACAGGAGGAAGTGGAAATTGCACACAAAGAATTTATAGTGGTTCATTAGCTCGGGTGCTCAGCTAATTCATTTTGAAGAGAGTCTCTTGCTCTTAGAGATATTATTGATAATGGGGGAAAGATTACACATGATATTTTCTTAGGCTAGGTTCTTATGTCCTGTTGTGAGGGATATGCCTTTTATTGATAGCCTTCAGAGGACTTGCATGATCTTAGCCTTCTTCTCGTAACGCTTGAGCTTTTTATGCAATCGTCATGGACATCGCTGAGACGGTTACAACTTCTTTACCTAGATACTAGGCAGTTACGTAATGTGTGGTGCGTGGGTGGAAGCCAACTGTCTTTTGTGCTATTCCGGCGGAGGTGCAGTTGTTGGGGAGGTGGCACCGACCTCAAGTTCCCTAGTCATCGGGGATGAGCTGAGTGGTCTAAGCTAAAATCCTGAATTCAACCTTAGGAATATTTTGGGTATCATTAGTTATGAATAACCCAGAAACAAATACTGGTAATAATATCAGTAAAAGAACATTATCATGTGCTTCTAGGCATGCAGTAAACTCATCGTAGTTAGTGACTTATTCTTGAATAATAAAATGGATTACCTAGCAAGTCTATGGTAAAATGCAATGAATTGTTTTAAATGAAGATCAAC
Organism: Ilex paraguariensis; assembly: GCA_963454935.2. Lineage (NCBI taxonomy): Eukaryota > Viridiplantae > Streptophyta > Magnoliopsida > Aquifoliales > Aquifoliaceae > Ilex > Ilex paraguariensis. Next base: position 43,945 of record CAUOFW020002748.1, read on the forward strand.
CCTTATTTAATTGCTTTTCTTTTATTGAATTGATCCTTATCAAAGCAAGATTCACTTGATTGATAGATTACATAAATATATATGCTTTTTGTTGGGCCGAAACTAGGAATTTTATTTTGGTATTGCCACTTCAACTACAAGATTTAATTAATTTTTCAATCAATTAAAATATAAGGATTAATTTATATATCTATAAAGACAATTGTTGAGAACCAAGAGCCAATGGTAGGCCATTAGCAAGTACTTTCATGTTTAAATGAAGAGTGAAAAAAAAAAAAACCCTCAAAATCCAAAATCAATGTCAATTGCAAAAA
>CAUOFW020002749.1:0-44256 GCA_963454935.2 Ilex paraguariensis
AGACCAATCATGTTCTTGGCATAATCTCAAGGAAGAATATTGATGCATTTAAAGAAATACTATTAAACATACCCTAGTTTTCGGTTGATAACACACACATGCATCAGACTTGAGATCAATTAGGGCTTTGTAAGGGTTGTAATGTGGCCAGAGGTTAGTGGCTAACAAAATGACGTCAACGACATTCAAAAAGCTATCTTTTCCTTATGTAGTGTAGCACATCTCTTTCTTGCTTTTCGATCTTTTGCCAAGAATTTGTATTTCTTTCTTTCATTTTTCACTTTCTTGGCAATTCCTTATTTATCTGTCTCTTTTCCTTTTTGGTTGTTTCCACCAACTTTTTTTTCATTGAACAGTAGCCACCATCTTTTTTTCTATTTTTGTTGCCTTTCTGTATCATACTGATTTATAAGAGGGTGCAAGAAAATTAGATAGCAAGGAATGTTAAGTGTCTTTTCTTGTGGCTCGGTTATCATATGGGTTTTTTCGAAAAAAAATCATTCATTGAAGGCTCAAGCATGCCTGACTAGGGATATTCTTTTACAAGAATGGCTAAGGCTCAAATTCAAATCAAAGATGGCTAAGATCATTTTTCAAGTATGTGCATATGTATGTGTCGTATGTAAAGGTTCCCTATGGGATATGTCAATAGATCACTTTAGTTGCATCAATCAAAGCAAGGTTAATGAGATTATTGAAAAAATGAAAATGAAAGAGCTTACTTGATTAAATGTTGATACTCTCTCAAAAATCATCATAAAGCTCAAAACTTACCATAGTATTCTTTGTCATCTCTACTGGTTATGTCAAGTGTTTTAGAGAATGTTGGTTATATATCGATTCCATTTTCGAGTCTGATCATCTTGTACCTTAAGAATAACAAATACTAATGTACATTTGACAATTTAAGCATAGAGAGAATTCCATTTTTTCGAGAAATGTGGTTTCAAGTCTTGGTTGCTAAGTTAATGTGTCAAACCGATCATATGCTTAGTTACTTTAACAAACAATCTCAAAATCCACATTTGTTCCATCATTTACTAACAAATAACAGTATAATGTTAATCTACACATGCATTTAAATAGATAAAAGGGATAAAATGAATCATTCATTTCATAAAATATGATCATTTACATCAACATCAACATTGAAGATTCAATTCCACCACAAAACACAAAATCTTCTACAATAACCTATCAAAGAAGAAACATACACAACGGACACAACAAACCATCAAAGAAGAAACAACTACACCAACCCACCAAGAACAGAAATAGTCCTACTCACTCTCCTCCTTGTCCTCCATCTCCACCAGGTTCACCCCTCAGAAGTCTAAGAATGTCATCCTGCTTAGCTTCAATGCTAATCATGATGTCTCGTAAAGAGCGTCGAGTGCTGGTGTTGGGGTTGCTTCCTGGGGCTGCTCTCTCTCTCCTCTATTTCTCTCTCCTCCTCCCGGTCAAGCTCATCTTGTACTTCGTCCACTCCTTGGGTAAGGGGCTCTTCTTGTCTAGCTACCGAGGTGCCACTATGACCTTGACTTCTCCGAAAGGAAGCCTTGTTCAGTCGCCCTATTGGTCTTTGTATCTTCATATTTGGCCTCACCCTAACCCTATGATCTTTGCACATATCTATGACGAGGGTGCCAAATGGGAGGGAGTTTCTTTTCACGTCACAACCTTTCTTCATTTCTATCAAAACCAAGGAGGGGAGGTCGATGCTATGGCCCTTCCCAAGTGCGTAAACCAGCCTAGCCATTTCAGGGAGAATTTCATTTTTTTCGTCCAATGGGGACAAGGTTTGATATCGCAATCAAATTTAACATTTTATACTTATCTGTTAACTCTCCTTGTCTAAAAAAACTCTTTCCCGCCTAAGAAAAAGTAGGTACCCCAGTCAACTCCACCCCCTCTATGTTCATTGCCACATTTTTCCTGGGGGGATATATGGGACTTGGTACTCAAGGTACCTCTTGTCTAAGCTCCCGAATATAGTATTCATCCACGTCGATGTGAGGTCCCCTCACATAGCTTTTCAATGCACCATTGACTATTTTGGCATTGGAGTAAAACTCTCGCACCAAGTCAACTATGGCCTCTCCGCTGTTTCTCAAGTACAACGACCAACCCCTCCTCTCCATATCCGTAAAAATTTCCAATTCCATAAAATCACTCAAGATCACATCCTGCTCATAGACAACAACTTGATTTTGGAAAAAATTCTCATACCTGTCAGCTTTTAGAGTGGAGGGGAAACGGGTTCAATCTATCACCTTACAATGGGCCTCCCCTCTCTCTCCTTAATGACCTCCTCTACCATATTGGGCTCCTGAGTTGGTGTATAACGCCTAGCAGGCAACTTGACCCTTGGAGGCATGATTTTTTGGGTTTGAGGGTGTTAGGCCTTGAAAATTTTGATTTTATCATGGGAATGATGATGAATGAGGTGGGAATGGCTTTGGGAGGGTTCATTTTAGGTAAAATTGGAGAATGAGAGGTGTTTTGAGGTCTGGTAATGAAAAAATGCCTAGAGTTTTGAGGTTTTTGAAGGGATTTGGGGATTTTAAAATGGGGAAGATGATCCAGGCTTTTATAGCCTGAGAAGTGTCGTTCAAACGTGGTTAACATTCGAACGTGTCTTGAAGCATTTTAAACAGATCATTCGAACATGGGTAACGTTCGAACGTGCTAAACTCCCAATACTTTTGAAGTTTGTCAGAGACCAAAGTACTGTAAGCTCTTCTTGTTTGAGCGGTTTATTGGCGTTCGAACTTTAAGTTCTCGTTCAAACGGTCTATTGGTGTTCGAACGTTGAGAGCTCCCAGTACTTTTTATTTTCATTAAAGGTCGAGTACTACAAGCAGGTGACGTTCGAACGTCATTTGGTGTTCGAACGTTGAATCAAAAATCAAAACTTTTCTATACTACACTATGCACAATCAGAGCAGGCTAAACACACAAGTTTGAATCAAAAATTCATGGCGTCTCAGGACAAATCCCTACCCACGCTTTTGGTTGGTATTTTGGGACGTTCCTTACTCGGCCCATATTTTCATTTCAGTCAAGAAAATTTTGAACAAAACAAAAAGATTTTTACACTTTTTACAAAAATTCAGACCCTTGGCTTTCAACTCGGCTTGGCCATTGGTTTGTGGGTGGTATGTGGTGGATACCTTAGGAGTGACACCATATTTGAACATTAAAGATGCAAATGTCCTATTGCAGAAATATGATCCACCATCACTTATCATTGCACGAGACATCCTGAACATCGAAAAAGTGTTTTCTTTCAAGAATTAGATCACGACCCAGTGGTCATTGGTCTTGGTTGGAATAGCCTCCTTCCATTTAGACATGTAGTCCACTGCCAGTAAAATGTATAGATAGCCAAACGACATAGGGAAGGGACCCATGAAATCAATGCCCACACAATCAAATATTTCTATAACAAGTACAGAGGAGAGGGAATCATGTTCCTTCGGGTCACACTACCCAAATGTTGGTATCTATTGCATTCTTTACAAAATGAAATACAATCCTTTATAAGAGAGGGCCAATAAAAACCTGACTGAAGAATTTTTGCTGAAGTCTTCTTCATAGAGAAATGGTCACCGCATGCCTGTGAATGGATGAATGAAAGGACTTCTCGCTATTCATTTTTTGGTATGCATCTCCAAATGACTTGGTCAGGGCAATACTTGAACAGATATTGGTTGTCGAAGTAGAAGTACTTCACATTTGCTATAAAGCTTCTTCGATCCTCTGGGCTCCATTATGTGGCACCTATCTTGTTACAAGATAATTACATATATCAGCATACCAAGGACACACATAATGAATTAAAAACAATTTCTCATCAAGGATAGGAATGTTCTCATCAGCTTCTTGCATCACCAGTCGGGACAAATGGTCCGCCACCACGTTCTTCCCTTCCTTCTTGTCTTTGATTGTAATGGATTAGGAGGATCCACCTGATGAGTCTTGGTTTGACATCCTACTTAGATAACAAATACTTCAAAGCAGAGTGATCATTATAGACTACTATCGATGAACTAATGATGTAGGATCAAAATTTATCTAATGCAAATACTACTGCTAACAATTCCTTTTATGTGATGGTATAATTCATTTGGGCTTCATAAGGGTTTTGCTAGCATAGTATATTACATATGGCCTATTCTCCTCTCTTTGATCGAGAACTGCACCGACTGCGTAATCACTCGCATCACACATAAGCTCAAAAGGAAAATCCCACTTAGGTGGTCCCATAATCAGAGGTGTGGTAAGCATGCTTTTAAGTTTTGCAAAAGATGCCTCACAACTATCCAACCACTCAAATGGGACATCCTTAGATAGTAAATTGGTCAAAGCTCAAGCCAATGCACTAAAATTTTTTATAAAGCGACGGTAAAAACCCACATGGCCCAGAAACGAGCTGATATCCTTAATGACTCTCAACGTAGGGAGGTTGGAGATGGCCTCCACCTTTGACTTGTCAACTTCGATCCCCTTCGCCGAGAACAATTCCCTCTATCACCATGAAGTGACATTTTCCCAGTTGAGGACTAAATTCTTTTCCTCACATCTCTCTAGAACTTTCTCCAAATTTTCTAGACATCCTTCAGATGAATCCCCAAACATTGAAAAGTCATCCATAAAGACCCCTACTATCTTCTCCTCCATGTCACTGAAGATCCTCATCATGCAACATTGAAAAGGTCCTCGGGGCATTACATAGCCCAAAAGGCATGCGACGATAGGCAAATGTACCATAGGGACAAGCGAAGGTGGTCTTCTCTTGATCTTCCAATGTAATAGCAATTTGATTGTAGCCAAAATATGCATCTAAGAAGCAATAGAATAGGTGCCCCGCTACTCATTCCAACACTTGGTCAAGAAATGACAATGGAAAGTGGTCTTTTCTTGTGCATGCGTTAAGCTTGTGGTAGTAAATGGACACTCTCCATCCGGTGATCACCCTTGTTGGAATAAGCTCATTATCCTCATTTGCCACCACGGTGACCCCCGACTTCCAGGGGACTACTTGCGTGGGGCTAACCCACGTACTATCGACAATTGGAAAGATGATGCCTATGTCAAGTAGATTTAACACCTCATCTTTTACCACATCCCTCATGATTGGGTTCAACCTTCTTTGCTTGGAGTCATCCTCAAGATAGATGCGGTGCATACAAATGAGGGGGCTTATCCCCTTTATGTCTGCAATTGTCAAACCAATCGCTCCCTTATGCCTCCTCAACACTTCCAAGAGATCTTCTTCTTGCTTTGGATCCAAGGTTGAGCTAATCACCACCAAAGCAGTTTTTTGCTCTCCAAGATATGCATATTCAAGTGGGATGGCAGTGGCTTCAATTCGAACACAGGTTTTTGTACATTTGATGGAAAGATCTTCTTTTCTTGATATGGAAGCTTCTCAAATGTAGGAGTCCATCTCTCCACCCCTTTCAAACTCTCCAACTCATCTTGCTTATCAAACTCTTTCATATCAACAATTCCCTCCTCTTGCAACTTAAAGGTGCTCATTAGCTCCAAGTGCTCCTCTACCAAGGTGTCAATCCGGTTAATTTCTTGTGCCTCCTCTTCATCCCCCGGTTGCTTGGACAAGTTGAACATATTGAGATCCATAGTCATGTTCCCAAATGCTAGCTTCATAAGACCATTCCTGAAATTAATCACATCATTAGATGTAGTAAGAAAAGATCTACCAAGTATTACAGGAATTTGGGAGCTAAGATTTGCAACCAGGTGAGTGTCAAGCACAATAAAATCAACAGGAAAGTAAAATTTATTGACTTGTAATAAAACATCCTCAACTACTCTCCTTGGTGTCCGGACACTACGATCAGCTAGTTAAAGCATGATTAGAGTAGGCTTCAATTCTTTGAGCTAAAGTTATTGGTACACCGAGTACAGAAGAAGGTTCACACTAGCCCCCAAATCAAGGAGTGCTTGCTCCACTCGACAATTCCTAATTGTTATGGCATTGGTGGGGGTAGCTGGGGTCTTTAAACTTTGAAGGAGTGTTTGTCCTTAAAATCGAGCTCATTTGCTCTGTGAGGAATGCTTTCTTGTGGACATTAAGCTTCCTCTTCACCGTACATAAACCTTTCAAGATCTTTGTGCAATAAGGAATTTGCTCTATTGCTTCAAGGAGTGGAATATTAATTTTTACCCGCTTGAACATTTCAATTATATTAGAATAATTAGCCACCTTGACAGGTGGCTTCAAGCAATTAGGAAAAGGAATAGGAATGCGAGAAACAAGTATACTTTCATCAATAATTATTTTATTCTCAACTACCTCACTTTCTTTCTTCTCACTCACTCCACCCTCGTTGGTGTCACCCATGGTCTTTTTTTCTTTTGGCAATGTGGCCTTGGGTGAGACCTTTGGCACAATGATCTTATCAATTTGTTTGCCACTACGAAGGGTGGTAACCACCTTGAGTTGCTCATAATTCTCTCTTAAGGGCTCAGATGACTTAACGACAAGTTGACCTTTAGGGTTCTCCTAGGGTTGAGTGGAAAATTTCCCCTTTTCTTGTTGTGATGCCCCCATGGAGTTTGTCAACTTTGTGAGTTAGGTCCTAATGTCATTAAAAGCTGTGGCATTTTGATTGTTGATGGTGATTTAATTTTGACTGAAGGTAGTTTGGCTTTGAATGAAAGCATGAACCATATCTACTAAATTCCTTTTGTGAGGAGGTTGGTATGTGGATGGGTTGGGTGGTCCTTGTTGGTTAAAGATTTGCAGATATCTATGAACTGTCGATGGCCCGATATTATTCCTTCATAGAAGAAACTCACCAATTGCCATGGTTCAAAGCCATGGTGTGGAATGGATTGTAGCAACTCATTGTACCGATCCCAACATTGGCAGAATTGCTCATTGGGCTTCTCCAGAAAGTTTTGAATTTATTTTTTAAAGTGGTGATTTTATGTATTGGATTTTTTTTTAAAAAAACTCGGAGAGCATTGGGTTCCAATATGTTATGGACCAAGGCCTCAAGGAATTAAGCCACATTTTTGCCTTATCACTTAGGAAAAAATGGACTAATTTCAGCCTAGCTATGTTTTCCATACCATGAGTGGTGAGGAAGGTTGTAACTATTTTCTCAAAATCCTTTATGTGTGAATAGGAGTTTTCCTTTTCAATTCTGTGGAAAATGGGAAATAGTTGTTTGGACCAGAAGAAGGATGCATGAGGGTGTGGTGCTTCTTGTGGGTTGAAGGAAATCCTTCATTGACCTTGCTGGAGGTTCAATGTGGATGTTATTCCCTTCATTCACGGGAGGGGAAAATTGCATTCGTGGATTAGGCATTCTAGGTTCTTATCCTCCCCCACCCCTTTACATGTTTGAGTTGGCACCTACATTCTCAAAATTATCACCCACATCCTTGGGTAGGTCTTGGTCAATGTTCATATTGGGACCCAAAGGTTGTCTGACTAGGTTGTTTTGTTCATCCCGTCCCTATATAAAACAAACTATCTACAAATAAAAATGTAAACAAACAAAAGTATTTACAAGGATCAACAATCCTTAGCCCATGATGAACATCATGGGACTTACCTCCGTTGTCCGAAAATCACCTTTTTGATTTGACACTTGCCTTCCTCAGTAAAGGCGCCAAAAATGTTTGATTTATTTCCATTGTAGTATCCTAATCTCCTAACATCATCCCTCAATATGTGTGTAGTGTATGTGTGGAAGGGAGTGTCACTCTCCCTTGGAATGATGTCAAACGAAAGGCAATGGAATGGTGGTGGATGAAATGAATGAATGTGTGTACAAAAATGTTTCCCGAATGTGTGTACAAAAATGCTTCCCAAGCACAAGAAGACTTTTGTGTGCCATGTTTTACTTGGAATCGTATTCCAAGGTCTTCTCCTCAGGGAAGGAGGTGAATCATGTTGAAGGTGATTTTGGTAAAAGAAAAATGTAAAAATATTTTGTTGTTTGAGTTTGGTTTGTGATTGTATCCTAATGAAATTGAAATGGGAAACAAGTGTTGGCTAATCCAAAAGGTTCACTCTAATGGGAATGCCAAGTCAACTCGAATCCTTCCTCCAATGGTGCATAGATGAACGATTTATTCATAGGAAGTGAGGGACAAGATGGAAGTGAGGATCCAAGCATGACCCATGACAAGTCTACGGGATATCAAAGACTGACAACCATGTCCACACTCAACATAGTCAAACTGAACCATCATACACTGAGGGGAGGAAGGAAGATGCATTGAAATGGCATACCCAAGAGGAGGTCTCCCTTGGATTAGCCAACTTAAAGACTTAGCTACTCATGCTTAAAGGAAAGACAATAATATAATGGAAAGACATTGTAGAGCAATGAAGATTTTATCTAAGTTACTCCAGAAAGCATAAACTAAAAGAGAGCGCATTTAATACCCAATTTAAAACTAAGAAGTTGAGAACTTGAAAGCATTAATGGTGAAAGGTTGAATAGAGGATTAAACTTAGAATCAAATTGAAATAAATGGCATTTAAGACTTTAAACAAAGCTTATAAGATCCTTCCAAGAGATTACAAGACAATGCAAGGAAGAAAATGCAAAAATATTAAATTATCTTTCTACCACTATTCATCTTCTACCTTAGACTCTCTCTCTATATTACAATGTATATTGCATCCTCCTCAATAATGGTGTATGAAGTCTTCAAAAATGTCCATGGAGTCTTCCCCTAGATGTGTGACGTGATCTCCATTCATAGGGGCTGCCAAGGCATGGGTAGGATAGGCAGGTGCAGGCCTTGTCTACACACCTAATAACTTCTCACTCCTGTCTCCACATTAATGCCCAATGCTGCAATAGTCCAATGTAGGTTGATGAAGGGATATTCAGTGTGTAAGAAGTGTCAGGGGCAGGTAAGAGAATGTTTGGTGGGACCCCGTAAGCTGTAGAGCTTGAGATGTAGAATCTGAGCTGTTTCAGTAAAACCTATCGGTAGATCGATGAAAACCTACCGATAGGTTTCACTACAGTGAGCAAAAACTATCAGTAGGTTTGCGGTAAATGCAAGTCTAGTAGACAAAATCTACCAATAGGTTCTACCGGTAGGTTTTACTCCAGTGGGCAAAACCTATTGGTAGGTTTGCGTTAGGTGCAAGTCTAGTATCCAAAACCTACCGGTAGGTTTTCTTGCTGATTTCTTGGTTCCTTCACCACTTGAGCTCTCATCAAGTCTCAATCCTAACTACATTCGATTCAAGCATCATAGTGGGGTCTATTAAGCACCATTTGAACACCAATTCCTATAAACATACCAAAACTCCATTAAAAGTACGAACAGTGTAATTTTGCTCATTTTAATCGCAAAAGCAACATAAAAGGGATGTAAATGTATATAAAATATGAAATGTTTTGCGCTAATCACAAGGTTGATGCAATTTCCAACCTCCCCACACCGAAGGCCGTCAAAGACATCAGGTCATTTCTTGGCCGTGCCAACTTCTATTGTCGTTTTATAAAAGTTTTTAGTGCATTGGCTAGGCCCTTGACCAATTTACTTTCCAAAGATGTCCCATTTATGTGGTCGTATGGTTGTGAGAAATCATTTAAACAACTGAAAGGCATGCTCACTACACCTCCAATTATGCGACCACCTAAGTAGGACTTACCATTTGAGCTGACATGTGACACGAGTGATTATGTGGTCAGCATTGTGCTATGTCAAAAGGAAGACAAGAGACCTTATGTATTATACTATGCTAGTAAAACTCTTAATGAAGCACAAATGAATTACACTACCACAGAAAAAGAGTTGCTAGTTGTAGTATTTGCATTGGATAAATTTTGGTCTTACACCATTGGTTCACCTATAGTTGTCTATACCAATCACTTTGCTTTGAAATATCATTTTTCTAAGCAGGATCCAAATTAGAGACACATTAGGTGGATCCTGCTACTCCAAGGGTTCAACTTGACAATCAAAGATAAAAAGGGAGTGAAGAACGTGGTGTTGGACCATTTATTCCGACTTGTGGTTGAAGATGCAGATGAGCATATTCCTATCCCTAACTCTTTTCCTAAAGAACATTCATTATATTTTTCCTTGGTATGCTGAAATTTGCAATTATGATACTACTGGACAAATTCTACTGCACCGAAGTTCGAAGGATAGATGGAGATTTATGGCAGATGTGAAGTATTTTTACTTTGACATCCCGTACTTGTTCAAATATTGCCCTGATCAACTCATAGGAGATGTGTACCTGAGAATGAAAAATGGGATGTCCTTGCATTTTGCCATTTGAAAGAGTACGATGGACACTTCTCTTACAAAAAGACTTCGGCAAATGTGTTACAATCAGGGTTTTACTGGCCTTCATAAATCAAATATTGTGTTTCCTTTTGTAAAGAATGTGATAGGTACCAAAATTTGGGTACTGTGTGCTTGAGTTTTTCTGTTATAGTATCCTAATCTCCTAACATCACCCCTCAATGTGTATAGTGTATATGTGGAGGGGAGTGTCGCTCTCCCTTGGAATGATATTAAAAGAAAGAGCAACGGAATAATGGATGAAGGAAATATAAAATGTGTGTATACAAAAATGCTCCCCAAGCGTAGAGAGACTTTTGTATGTCGTATTTTACTTGGAAAAGTGTTCCAAGGTCGTCTCCTCATGAAAGAAGGTGAATTTTATTGAAGGTGATTTTTATAAAAAAGGTAAAGTGTAAAAATCTTTTATGTTTGAGTTTGGTTTGTGATTGTGTTGTGATGAAAATGAATTGGGAAACAAGTGTTGGCTAATCTGAAGGGTTCACTCCAATGGGAATGCCAAGTCAACTCGAAACCTTCCTCCAATGGTGCGTAGATGTTCAATTGATTCTTGGAAAGCTAGGGACGAGATGGAAGTGAGGATCCAAGCATAACCTGTGACAAGTCTATGGTATATCAAAGACTTATAACCACATCCACACTCAACCCAGTCAAACTGAACCATTGTACACCAAGAGGAGGAAAGAAAATGAGTTGAAATGGCAAACCCAAGAAGAGGTCTCCCTTGGATTTGCCAACTAAAAAGCTTAGCTACTCATACTTAAAGTAAAGACAACAATGTAATGAGAATACATTAAAAAGAAATGAAGATTGGAGCTAAGTTAATGCAAGAAAATGTAGTCATTTAAAGGTTGGAAATGAAGAACTTGAAAGCATTAATGGTGAAAACTAAAATGAAAGATTAAACTTGAAATGAACTTGCAGTGAATAGCATTAAAGACATTAAATGAAGCTTACAAGGTTCTTACAAGAGATTCAAAGACAATGTATGGAAGAAATGCACAAAAATTAACTTCTCTATCTAGTACTATTCATCTTCTACCTTGGATTCTCTCTCTCTCTCTCTCTATCTATGTATATTACAATGTATATTGCATAATAGTCTCTCCTAGTGTATGACCTTCCAAAAATGTGCATGGAGTGTCCCCCAGCCTTTGTGATGTGATCCCAATCAATAGGGAACTGCAAGGGATGGGTTAGAGGCTAGTGCTAGCATAGCCTACACACCCAACGTCTTCTTTCTCCTCTCTCCTCATTTATGATCAAGCATCCAAAAGTCCAAGAAGAGGTGTTTGAGGGGATGTTTTGTGAGTAAGAAGTGGAGGGGATGAGTGGGAAACATCATGGTGGGACTCCCAAGATTGTAGAGCTTGAGATGCAGAATTTGAGCTGTTTCAGCAAAACCTACCGGTAGGTTTTACTCCAGTGAGCAAAACGTATCAGTAGGTTTGCGGTAGGTGCAGATCCAATAGCTAAAATCTATTGGTAGGTTTTTACATGTTTTGTAAAAACTTGGATTCTCCACCTTTCAAGCAAACATCTAACCTCCACCTCATCTCTAATCAACTCAAGCATTATTAAAAGGCCTAAAAGGCACCATTTGAACCCCTTTTCCTAAAACAAAGAAAAGAGAAAAAACCTTATGTTATATACTATGCAAGTAAAACTCTAAATGATGCACAAATGAACTATTCAACTATAGAAAAAGATCTACTTGCTGTTGTATTGACATTAGATAAATGTCGTTCATATCTGGTTGGATCATCAACTATTATATTTACTAATCATGCAGCTTTAAAATACTTATTTACTAAGAAAGATGCTAAACCACGTCTCCTACGTTGGATATTATTACTACAAGAATTTGATTTAATCATCAAAGATAAGAAAAGAGTAGAAAATGTGGTAGCTGATTACTTGTCAAGACTAAACTATGACATAAAGGAAGAACCAACTCCGATTAGAGACGAACAACTGTTAGCAGTAACAGAAATACCATGGTATGCAGATAAGGCCAATTATTTAACTACGGGTACTATTCCCTCTAATTATACTTGGTCCGATAGAAATAAAATTCTAAGTGAAGTACGTAACTTGTTCTGGGAAGATCCTTATCTGTTTAAATATTGTAAAGATCAAATTATAAGGCGTTGTGTACCTAATCATGAAATAGGTCAGGCAATTCAGTTTTGTCACTCCAAAGCTTGTGGAGGTCATTTTGCTTCAAAGAAAACCGTTGCTAAGATTCTGCAGTGTGTATTTTATTGGCCAACTCTTTTTAAAGTTATTTATATCTTTTGTTTAAATTGTGACAGATGTCTGATTAACCCTAATTAGTGTGTAAATAAAATAATTAAGTAATCAATTTTTTAAGATAAAATAACTAAACATTTTGAATTATAGTTTGTGTGTAAATCAAAGTTTTAAATACTTTACATTTAAATTTTAGGGTCAAATGCTAAAATACTGGGAAATACAAGGCAATTTTGCAAGACTTGAAACTGCGAAGGACTAAGGTTTAATAAAGAACCATGGACAAATCAGAAGACAACAAGTGGCAGCTCAAGAACAAGACACCTAGCACCACTGCAAGGCTTAACCTTTAGGAAGGTTAGGGTAGGGGTTAGGACCCTGCGACCCATGGAAGCCCAAGAATGCGACACACCACCACAACCACTACAAGGCTGAACCTTTAGGAAGGTTATGGTGGGGGTTAGGACCCCCCTTCTTGGCCAAGAGTTCCACCTCCCCTATAAATAGGGGTCTTCACTCCTTACTTCAAGCATACCATTCCAAAAGACAACCTCCTCCCTATTAAAAGACCAGCCGGCCACTATAGCTTCAAAGAGAGAAATCCTTATAGAAAGAAAAGAGAAAGAAAAAGAGAAAGAACCTTTGATAGCCGGTCCATTTGTTACTCTGTATTTCTACATTTCTGTAGTATCTTTCTATTCGGATAGTTGAACTGCCGCCACTCTTTTTGACTCGAATGATAATAAAGGTGGTTGTGTTTCAATTGTTCCTTGTGAAAGAAGTTTTATTTTTAGTTGTAATGAATACTATCCACACTCCTTGCTTATCTGTAGCAATGGAGCGTGAGTAGTCGTTTATACCCTCTAGTGCGAGGGGAACATATGTATATTATTGTTTAGATTATGGAAATGCTGATGTCTTATTTATATTTATTTATTTATGTATTATATGCTTAATGCGTGATATAGTGATGTGCATAATTCTGGTGTTGTGCCTTGAATTATGTCATCAGTGTATCATAAGACCCGTTGGCTAAACAACCATGGCGTTCCTACCGGTATGGCTTGTCCTCCACCGGAATGCTGAGGATGTTCTACTTATGTGTGGTACATAACTTAAATGATCCCCATGAATGGCTTATCCTTCTGGGTTATTAGGGTTATTTAAATACTATATATAACTATATTGCTAGTCTAACAACCACTGCGTTCCTATCGGTATGGCTTGTCCTCCACAGGAATGTTGAGGATGTTTAACTGGTATATATATATATATCACAGATGACCTATTGGGTAATTCAAGTGTTCCTTATTAATGGTTCAACCTTCTGGTTTACTTGAATTAGTCAATTGGTATGTCTATAACCAGCTTTCCTAAGAAGTTGTTGTGTTATGCTATAATACCACTAGTTAACCTAAGACGTGGCTGTGCTATGCTTTATTATATACACACTTATAATCATGAGATCAAGTGATTAACTCAAGTATTCCTCATGAATGTCTTGTCCTTCTGGTTTGCTTGGGTTAATCAATTGACGTGGATATAACAAGTTAGCCTAAGAAGCGGCTGTGTTATGATTTATTACCCTCAGTTAGCCTAAGAAGCTGTTGTGCTATGGTTTATATACATCAAACCAACCGGTTGACTTGCCAATAAAATGGAAGTTAATCCTGGTACGGTAGCATTTCCAGTATCTAACCAATATAATGCATATGGGACCCTTAAACTGAAGGGTATCCTTTATATCCTTGTTAACACACTTCGTTTATTTACTTACGCACTTTATTTGTTTACTTAAGCACTTCATTTATTTACTTACGCACTTTATTTGTTAACTTAAGCACTTCATTTATTTACTCATGCAATTTATTTAAGTTAAACTAGTTGTCAAGCTAACCTCACATCACTAGCTATCAGACATCATACTACTTCAAACAACAACTTTACTATTTTTTTTTTATTTTTACTACTAAATTACTAAACTCTTCGTGGGATTGGTACTTGGACTTACAATTTGACCACTTATACTTGGGTGTATAATAATATAATTCAGAGCACTAAAAAGTGCGAATCAAGTTTTTGGCGCTGTTGCCGGGGAGTTAAAGTAATTTGAAAAAAATAAAAAATAAAATAAAAAAGATATTTGTTTACTTGTTTTATATGTTTGTAGTTTGTTTGTTTGTTTTTAATAGTCTATGTCTGTTCATTCATCCGTAGGTTCTGTAAATCAGTCAACTCCTACATCATCTTCTTCTACATCTACACAAGAATCATTCAACTTAAGTATGGCACAAAAAGTACCTGGGAATCAAGAAGAAAGAGAATAGGAAGTAGTTCAAAATGTTCGACCATTAAGAGAATATCTACATCCTACAAGAACTAATGTCCCGTCATGTTTTGCTTTTCCAACAGATACTCCAAATATTAATATTAAACCAGGAACTATACAGTTACTACCACAGTTCCATGGTTTAGAAACTGAAAATCCTTATGTTCTTATGAAAGAATTTGAAGAAGTTTGTGGAACTTTGCAATATAATTCTGAAATGATTAAATTGAAACTTTTTCCTTTCTCGTTAAAAGATAAAGCTAAACTATGGCTTAACTCCTTAAGAGCAAATTCTATCACGAATTGGCAAGCTTTACAAACTGAGTTCTTTAAAAAGTTTTTTTCTGTGCATCGTACTAATGCATTAAGACGCCAAATAATGAATTTTACTGTAAAAGAAATTTTTTTTTATCAATGTTGGGAAAGATTTAAAGATCTTCTCCAAGCTTGTCCACATCATGCATTTGAAAACTGAATTTTAGTTGGTTTCTTTAATGATTTACTTCCATCTGCCATGTGACAATTTGTTGAAATGATGGCCCAAGAAGAATTTATGAATAAAAATCCTGAAGAAGCATTTTAATTTTTCGATACTATTTTAGAGAGTTCCCAAATGTGGGACTCAACTTCTTCCAACATTGTAGAAAATAAGCCATCTACATCTGCAAGCAAAAAATATGTATTAAAAGAAGATGATGAGTTAAGAGCGAAAATGACTAATTTATCTCGAAAACTAGAAGCCTTGGAAATGAAAAAACTTAAGCAAGTATCTGTTGTAACTGTACAGATCAAATATGTGAAATTTATGCGTTGTCAGGACATCCTGCTGGGGAATGTCCAACTATTCCCACATTCAAAGAAGTTTTAATTGAACAATCAAATGTTGTTCCAACTTATACTAAATCATATTCAAATACATATTCTGAAACTTATAATCCAGGATGGAGAAATCATCCGAATTTTAGTTGAAAAAATACACAACCTACAAATCAAACACAAGGTCTACAACAGCCACAAAATCAACCACAATATCAATCGTATCTACCTCCACAGAAAAGAAATTTGGAAGACACTATGAATCAATTTATTCAGTGTCAAATGAATTTCAATACTCAAAATTTCGATCATATCTGGTTTGATCGTCAATCGTAGTATTTACAGATCATGCAGCTTTAAAATATTTGCTTACTAAGAAAGATGCTAAACCACGTCTCCTATGATGAATTTTATTACTTCAAGAATTTGATCTTATCATAAAAGATAAGAAAGGAGTAGAGAATGTAGTAGCAGATCATTTGTCAAGATTAAATTATGAAGTAAAAGAGGAACCAGTTCCGATTAGAGAAACCTTTCCAGATGAACAACTTTTAGCAATAACCGAAGTACCATGATATGCAGATATAGCCAATTATCTAGGTATTGGTACTAGTCCTTCTAATTATACATGGTCTAATAGAAATAAGTTCCTAAGTGAGGTACGTAATTTTTTTTAGGAAGATCCTTATGTGTTTAAATACTGTAAGGACCAAATAATAAGACGATGTGTGCCTAATCATGAAATTCGTTAGGTAATTTAGTTTTGTCACTTTGAAGCTTGCGGAGGTCATTTTGTTTCAAAGAAAACCACTGCCAAAATTTTGCAATATGGATTTTATTGGCCAACACTTTTTAAAGATGTTCATATCTTTTGTTTAAATTGTGACAGGTGTCAAAGAACGGGAAATATTTCAAAAAGAAATATGATGCCTTTAAACCCTATTTTAATTATTGAGGCATCGATTTTATGGGACCATTTCCTCCATCTTTTGGATATCTGTATATTTTTGTTGCAGTTGACTATGTTTCTGAATGGGTAGAGGCAATTCCATGTTCAAATAACAATCACAAAAAAGTGATCAAATTTTTAAAAGAAAATATTTTATCCAGATTTGGAATTCCTGGAACAATCATCAGTGATGGTAGATTACATTTTTGTAATAAAGTTTTTAAGAATCTTATGAAAAAAATACTCAATTTCACATAAAATATTCACTCCGTATCATCCATAAACAAGTGGCCAAGTTGAATAAGCTAATAGGGAGATAAAATACATTTTAGAAAAGACAGTAAATCCAGATCGTAAAGATTGGTCATTGAGATTGACTGATACGCTTTGGGCTTATCGTACTGCATATAAGACTATTTTAAGAATGTTTCCTTATTGGTTAGTTTATGGTAAACCATGTCATTTGCCTATAGAATTAGATCATAGAGCTTATTGGGCAATTAAAATGATGAATTTTGATATGGATAAAGCTGGAATATCCCGTAAACTTCAAATCAATGAGTTAGAAGAATTAAGAAATGAAGCTTATGAAAATGCAAAAATTTTACAATCCAAAACCAAAATATTCTATGACAAGAATATTGTGCGAAAATCTTTTAAACCATCTCAAAAAGTTCTGTTATATAATGCAAAGCTTCGTTTTTTCCCTGGAAAACTAAGATCTAATTGGACAAGACCGTATATAGTCAAGCAAGTTTTCGACTTTGGGGCAATTGAAATTGAAAACCCAGTAACTGGGACTATCTTCAAAGTAAACGGACAAACACTTAAGCCATACTATGATGGACTCACACAAGATGTAACTTCTGTGCTGCTTTTTGATCCATTCTATGTGAACTAAATATATATTGTTGGTTGTTTGTAAGTAATAATGCTAATTATGTGTAATTTATTTGACAGATTAAACCTCATGCGTAAAAGCCAGATATCCTAATCTCTGAAAGACAACAGATTCCTGGTTTTTATTTTCTATCAATACTGGCTATTACTGTATTTACATTTCAAATACTATTTAATTTGAGATGGGGAAATGTGAATGTGAATGTGAATTTAAGTTTTATGTTTAAAATAGTAATTGTAATTTGAGAATTTATGTTCGTCTTTGTGACTGGTAGATGTTAAATAACCGGATAGTAAGTCAATTTTCAATAATTTTTCGAGTAATCTTTAATCTTTTTTCTAAAAAAAATTTAAAAATGGACGAAAAATTATTTTGGTTAAGTTTAGTTTTATTATGTGATTTTCTGAAAGATATAGATACAAAAAAAGTACATATGTTAGAAGATTTGTTAAAAAAAGTACATAGTTTTATCATGCAAAAAGCTAGATTTGTTAGAAATTTAGAAATTTTTGAAAGCCAAGCACGACCCATATGTGGAAAAAGTACATATGCTAAACACCGACGAGCGAATTGTCTTTGTGCTTGTGTAAAATGTGGTCATACAGAATATTTAAGACAATATAATAAGTGTGCAGAACCAATTTCAGGATGAGCGTCTGATCGTTTACGGTGGATTAGGTATGGGCAGAGTAAGGATTATCCTGAGGCGCCATCCTATTCTACCCCAATATTAACAAGATACATGAGAAATGAAGTTAACTATGTCACTAGTATTACTGACCCAGATAGTTCTGATACTGACTAAATTTGATCAATGAAATGTATAGTTTTGTAAATATATGTACATAGTTATAAATAAATGTAAATAACTATAGAATGAAGTAGGAAAAATAGTAAATATAAAAATAAAAAATAAAAAGAATAACAAACCGAATTCTTTTGGAGAAAAAAAGAGTGGTTAACAAAGGTTTGTAGAATGGATATTTAATTTTGTAAATTGCAAGAAATACAGGAAAAAGTGTAGAATTCCAGAAAATCAGAGAAGCAGTCTGCAGTTACAAATCAGGAACCAGTTAAGAAAAAATATGGATTCAAGATGACAAACATGAAGGTCTTCAAGCCAAGCACGAAGGGATCAATTTTCGCAACCTGAGCTACCTCCACAACAACCTCAACTGGGAAATATCTTCAATGAGGTGATGTTTGAAAATTTGGACCAACAACTCTGGTATGATGTTAATTTTCTATCTAAAACTATTATTTCTGAAAGAACAGTAATATATGAAGATTTTGAGAACATAGGAATAAGACAAATTCTCCATGCAAGAGGATGGTTACATTATGTTAGGTTATCTGTTCCTGCTTATGACTCCTTGGTTCGAGAATTTTACAGTAATGCTGAAATTAAAGGGGAAAGACAATTGTGTGTATTTGTTCAGGGAATTATTTTTCATGTTACACTGACTACTATAGCCAATTTCTTTAAACCCACGCAAAGACCACCCAACCCTCAATATCCGTACATTGAACTACCTGATTTGCATGAGGTAAGAAAACAATTAACAGAAAATTCACAATTTGGTTGGGGACGCCCAAATAATTACATTAAACAAGAAGAACTAACAGACAAATACAGAATTCTGAATATGATAACAGTGTACAGTTTGTTACCCCGCGCCCAAAAGAATCAAATTTTTATTGAGCAAGCTTATTTCCTATATGCATTTGGGATGGGACACACAATTGACCTGCTGAACTTAATCATAGGCCAAATGATACTCACCGTGGATAGAAAGAAACTCACACTCCCATATGCTATGTTAGTTTCTTAGCTATGTAGGAATGAGGGAATAAGCATTAATCCAATATGGACGACAGTGAATCATCCTGGAGTATTGGATAAAACTTCATTAAAAAAAGAGTCATGGAGGACAACTAGAAAACCAACAAGGAATACCTTCACCACAAGAAGAGGAACCATTTTGGGTACCTGAAGAATTCATATCACAAGAGCAGCAACCACAAGAGGATCAACCATACATCCCAATGGATGATAGAACTGATAGATGCATCTTACTAGAGGTGGAGAACAATATTTCTCAGATCAACCAACGCATAGATGAATATGAACAAAACCAAGCTGAGATTTTGAAGCTACTTCGAGATCATTTCTGAGAAGGATCTTTTACTTCCTAAACAGACCGGAGATTCTACAAAATAATTTGTTTTCTTTCACTCATCTTTTACATTATGCACTTTTACTTTATGCACTTTAACTTTAAATTATCTTATATTTTGAACATATATATGTGTTTTTAATTTTTTGTGTTTTAAACTAGTTTATTTATGGAAATTTTAAGTTAGGAAGACTAGTTCATATGATTCATAGTTAAATTAAGTTGATATTCCTATGTTTTGTGAAAATAGCCTTAATCTGATCACGCGGAATTTTCATACTTTAGTTGTATATAATCTTAATATTTTTGTTTAAACTTACTCTTATAGAGCATGATTAGATTTCTTTATTTCAAAAACCTTATGAAATATTACACTCTTTACATATTTAGTGGAGATGTATAACCAATTGAAGAATTTGAGCCAATCTTTCTTGGAGAGATATTCTACATTTACCCAACTAAGCATCTTCGATTCTACGGTAAACTTTCTTTGAATAATCTCATTAATTTTGTCTTGATTAGCACTTGTTAGATTATATTATTAGCATTGTCCTTCAAATTATTTTATGTAGGATTGATACAGATGAATAATTTTTTGAAAATGATCTCAGGCCATGTGTGATTAATCTTGAGCCTTAACCATTTCTTTTATAAAATTATATCCTTAGTCAACCATGATTGAGCCTAAAAGAGTATAAAGTATTTTCATGAAATCCAAAAAATACCCGAGCCAAATGAAAATATGCCAAACCCACCTTTGCTACATAATTTTCTTGCACCCTCTTTTAAATCAATATGATATAGAAAAGGTGAAAGATGTCTTATTTAAAAAAAAAAAATCTTGGCTATTTAAAGCAAAAGAAAAAGAAAAACAAATGAAAAATTGAAAAATAAAGAAAAAAGCCAAGAAAGTGAAATATGAGAAAAATAAAAAGAAAGAGTAGACAAAATCTCTATAGACTGAGGTGTGTAAAAATAGGGTAGCTTTTAAATCCTATAGACGTCATTTCTTAAACCCTAAAACCAATGGCCACATTACAACCTAAATAAAGTCCTTTTTGATTCCAGAAATCATGCATCTGTATTAATTCTATCTTATAAAAGGAGAATGTTGATGATATGTCTAGTATAGTGTTGATATCCACTCATGAGATTATGTCAAATTCAAATTTTATTCAAATATCTGTTTTTCAAATACTTACATGTGATATTATTTGTTTTGTTAACAATATTTCAATCACATGTAACTCGTGAGAATACTCACTATAACGAATATGTATTATTTGCTGAGTGTATTCCAGGAAATGATTGACATCAAGACTATCATGAAAGAGGGTAATCTTTCTTGTGTGATTTTTGAAACAAAAGAAATCATCACACACACAAATTTGTATAAAAATATATAGATAATGTTACAACTAATGTGTGTTACTCTTATAGTGATCAGAAAAGGAACTATTCTAGCAAAACATAAGGAATATTGATTTAATTATCTTTGTGAAAAGTATGAATTATAAACTCCTAACTACTGAAGTTTGTAGATAGCTTCACTGGAAACCTTCACGAGACAAAACTCGTCCACTAGGGATCACCTAGGGGTTTAAGGGCTTATTGTATATGCTAAATGCAATCGTGAAAAAATCTACGAAAATGATTTTACTTATGTTTATGTTTTATTTTGTGTTATAATCTAAATTTACTAGGGACTAGTAAAGTTTAAGTTGGGGAGTATGATTAACCCTAATTAGTGTGTAAATAAAATAATCAAGTAATCAATTTTGTAAGATAAAATAACTAAACATTATGAATTATATTTTGTGCGTAAATTAAAGTTTTAAATACTTTATGTTTAAATTTTAGGGTCAAATGCAAAAATACTGAAAAATACAAGGCAATTTTGCAAGACTTGAAACTACGAAAGACAAAGGTGTAATAAAGAACCATGGACAAATCAGAAGGCAACAAGTGGCAGTTCAAGAACAAGACACCTAGCACCACTGCAAGGCTTAACCTTTAGGAATGTTATGGTAGGGGTTAGGACCCCGCGACACATGGAACCCCAAGAATGCGACACACCACCACCACTTCAAGGCTGAACCTTTAGGAAGGTTATGGTGGGGGTTAGAACCCCCCTTCTTGGCCGAGAGTTCCATCGCCCCTATAAATAGGGGTCTTCACTCCTTAATTCAAGCATATCATTCCAAGAGTAAACCTCCTCCCTATTAAAAGACCAGCCGGCCACTATAGCTTCAAAGAGAGAAATCCTTAGCGAAAGAAAAGAGAAAGAAAAGAGAGAAAGAACATTTGATAGCCAGTCCGTTTGTTACTCTGTATTTCTACATTTCTGTAGTATCTTTCTATTCGAATAGTTGAATTGTTGCCACTTTTTTTTGTCTTGAATGATAATAAAGGTGGTTGTGTTTCAATTGTTCCTTGTGAAAGAAGTTTTATTTTTAGTTGTAATGAATACTAACCACGCTCCTTGCTTGTCGGTAGCAATGGAGCGTGAGTAGTCGTTTATACCCTCCAGTGCGAGGGGAACATATGTATATTATTGTTTAGATTATGGAAATGCTGATGTCTTATTTATATTTTATTTATTTATGTATTATATACTTAATGCGTGATATAGTGATGTGCATAATTGCGGTGCTATGCCTTGAATTATGTCATTAGTGTATTATAAGACCCGTCGGTTAAACAACCACGACATTCCTACCAGTATGGCTTGTCCTCCACTGGAATGCTGAGGATGTTCTACTGATGTGTGGTACATAATCTAAATAATCCTCATGAATGGCTTGTCCTTTTAAGTTATTAGGGTTATTTAAATACTATATATAACTATATTGCTAGTCCAATAACCACGGCATTCCTATCGGTATGGCTTGTCCTCCACCGGAATGTTGAGGATGTTTAACTCGTATATATATATATCACAAATGACCTATTGGTTAATTCAAGTGTTCCTCATGAATGGCTCAGCCTTCTGGTTTACTTGAATTAGTCAATTGGTACATCTATAACCAGCTTTTCTAAGAAGTTGTTGTGTTATGCTATAATACCACCAGTTAACGTAAGACGTGGTTGTGTTATGGTTTATTATATACGCACTTATAATCATGAGATCAAGTGAATAATTCAAGTATTCCTCATGAATGGGTTGTCCTTTTGGTTTGCTTGGGTTAATCAATTGGCGTGGATATAACTAGTTAGCTTAAGAAGCGGCTGTGTTATGATTTATTATCCTCAATTAGCCTAAGAAACGGCTGTGCTATGGTTTATATACATCAGACCAACTGGTTGACTTGCCAATAAAATGGAAGTTAATCCTGGTACAGTAGCATTTCCAGTATCTAACCAATATAATGCATATGGGACCCTTAAACTGAAGGGTATCTTTTATATTCTTGTTGTTAATGCACTTCATTTATTTACGTACGGACTTTATTTGTTTACTTAAGCACTTCATTTATTTACTTGCGCACTTTATTTGTTTACTTAAGAACTTCATTTATTTACTTACACAATTTATTTAAGTTAAACTAGCTGTCAAGCTAAGCTCACATCACAAGCTATCAAACATCATACTACTTCAAACAACAACTATACTGTTTTTCTTTATTTTAACTACTAAATTACTAAACTCTTCGCGGGATCGATACTTGGACTTATAATTTGACCACTTATACTTGGGTGTATAAGAATATATTTCAGACCACTAAAGAGTGTGAATCAATGACAAAGAATGGAAAATATTTCGAAAAGAAATATGATGCCTTTGAACCCGATTTTAATTATTGAAATTTTTTATTGTTGGGGCATTGATTTTATGGGTCCATTTATCCCATCTTTTGGATATCTGTATATTTTAGTTGCATTTGACTATGTCTCTAAATGTAATACCCCACATGCGTTTAAAAAAAAAAAAAGACATAGGTGTTCAGTAATTATTTCATTTGAAATGATAAAATAGTATAACTCAAGGAAAGAGTAGTTAAAAGATTAGTTTCGGTATGAAAATGTACAAAATAAATCATAAAAGAACTTGAACTAATTAGGTCGATGTAGAAAAGTATGTAGGATAAGTTAGGATTAAAGTTGGAAGGATTGGAAGTGAAAAGGGGCGCCCAAATGGGCGCTGCTCCGGGTACACTGCCTACTCCGGACCAGTTGTCGTAGAATCGTCATAACTCTTGCTACAATGGTCCGACTGAGCTGAACTTTTGAAAAAATGCAGAAGACATCTAGATCTACAACTTTCATGTTTTGCACTTTTTCAGATTCAAAGTTTATCATGATCAAAAATAAGGAAAACAGTAAGTCTGGAAAACCCCCAAAACAGACGATGAACAGTAAAAGTCGGGATTTTTGGGTTTTAAAACACCCATTCCAAGCCCTATTTCTCCCATTCTTCATTTCCCTTCCACTCTAAATACCTTAGAGCCCTAAGAGAAGAGAAAAGGGAGAGAAAAACACCAAGGTTAAGAGAGATTCCCACCTCATAAAGATCAAAACCGAATTTCTCAAGTTTTCTCTTCTCCACCCATTTCTTTTGCTTCTATTCCTCAACCACTCACACCCAAATCTCTAGAAACCCTAGGAGGACGAAATTAAGAGGAAAAGGAAGGAGAATAGGAAGATTTTGAATCTTGGGTCTTAGATTGAAGCTACAACCAAGAGGTAGGGGATTTCTTCCTAATTTCTTACATTGAGGCTAGGGTTTATGTATATACATATGTTTTCCACTCCCATCCATATTTATTTGATATGATTTGTATGATTCTTAATTCTCCTTGTAATAAATGCTATGTTTGAATAATGGGATGGTTTGGTAACCATTAAATTTCTCTTTTTCATCTTCCAAACTTGGTTTTAAGAAAAATTGAGTTTTCTCCATATATTGCATTGGTTCTCACTTTATAAATTTAGTGTTCGATATTGTTCAACGAAAATGATCTTTATATTGATCTTTTGCTCATTTTAATTCCATCTTGCTATGACGCTTTACTTGTGAAATTTGGGTATTTTACGATTAATTGGTAAAATGTGAATTGATTGAGAATATGTTGGTTTACTCATTGTATGGTGGTTGGGAGGGACTTGGATTACCTACGAGATATGCCGTAGAGTGTAAATGTCAGTCGAACCCAGTGGGGGGGGAGATGGTTTCTTGCACTTGTAGTGAGTTGTCATTTGGTAATGCGACCACTATCGTACGCCTGGAGTTCGAACTAGGGTTGGTATACCATTCCTGGGGAGGGACTCGTCACTGCCATTGGGATGGTAGACGCCCCTTCCCTAAGTACTTGTGATTGTGATTATAAATGGGTGGACTAGGTATAATCGTTGGGTAGATTCATGAGAAACAATCAACATACATGGTACGGGGATGAACCAACATAAATGTGATGATTGGCTGGAATGGCTTGGCCGGTGCATTGGTATGGGACGATGCATCGGAGGGAGCCCCTCCTAATTGACTTAATGTTGGAAATGGTTTGCTATGGTTAAACTTAATTTATTTCTCTCCTTAACTACTGTATGGCTTAAACTTGAGATCTATTTAAAATGTCCCGTTTTACTTCAAATTCATATATGTTATTTATGAAATGTGACCGACCCGTTTTGTATTTTATAAACCTTGTTGGAGTTGGGAAGATTTTGCTACAGAGCCTAGTGCTCATCCCCTACTGTTAACATTTTTCAGACTATATCCTTGAGGAGGAGCCAGGAGTCGAGGAGCCCGTTCTTTGGGAGACTCCGATCGACGGGAGCGTAGATCCCGAGGTGGACGCCTAGAGCGGCCCTTCTATTTTGTTCTAGACTAGGCTATGTTTTTTTTTGAAAGATTGTAAAGTCTAGTTATCTTTTGAAATTCCGCTGCTTATCATAGTTTAATTCTTTGGGAATGTACATGCCATTGTGGGCATATTTTTTTTGGGTTAACATGTAAATTTGATGGATTGATTATATAGTAGTTAATTGGACCCGGTGTGGTCATTATAGTAGAATTGCACAGGTTGGATTTTGTGGTAGAGCTCCCCGTACAAAGGAGACTCTGCCCGAATTTTGTTAAAATATCAATGGTTGATGGATAAAAATTTCTTATTTATGGATTTATTTAGTGCTCTCATGATTGTGAAAGGTTTTAGAATGTAATGCCGTCCGAGGGGGTATTTGGGGCGTTACAAAGTTTGGTATCAGAGCCTAGGCTTTAGGTCTTACATGGGAGCTGTAGGTTATGGACTACCACTAGAGATGTAGGTTTAGGGTGCAGGAAATGGTTGAGTTAATTTTTGTATATGCCTTGTGCTTAAATCAAGACATCCTACATATCATTTTAGTATGTCTTGTACATCAATGAAACTAAATTGTGAATTGATGTGCAGGATGGACGGTGAACGTGTACGTGGACGTGGACGTGGGCGTGGCCGTGGCCGTGGAGGTCAAACATATCCACCACCACCACCACCTCCCGATGCCATGGATGGCATATACCAATGCTTGAGGGAGCTCACCACTTTGGTACAAAACCAAAATGGTAACAACAACCACCACAACCATAATGGTGGAGCACATCCTTTAGCCCAAGTACCGGGCAACGGAGAGGAGACTAGGAGAATGGTAGCTCTCCGAGAGTTTCTGAGGCAACACCCACCTACTTTCCAAGGGAGCTCCAATCCCTTGGATGCGGATAAATGGATCCGCCGTGTGAAGAAGATGTTGGACGGAATGGGAGTGGCCGAGGACTTGCGGGTTGGCTTGGCTATCTATTTGTTGGAGGGGGAAGCCGACCATTGGTGGGACTCGGTGAAAAGGAAAATGAACACGGATGCTCTCACTTGGGCGGAGTTTGATCAAGTCTTCCAAGACAAGTACTTCCCGGAATCGGTCCGAGATCGAATGAAGACCGATTTTCTTATTCTACGACAGGGCAGCCTGACTTTAGCTGAATACGAGAGGAAGTTTGATGAGCTATCCCGCTATGCTACGGAGTTCATATCTACGGAGGCCAACAGGGCCAAACGCTTTGAGCAGGGATTGAGGCCTGCCATTAGGGAGAAGCTGGTGGCTCTCAGGATCCGGGACTACGGGGATTTGGTGGACAGAGCTGCACTTGTAGAGAAGGACATGGAGGATACTCAGCGACGACAGGGCCTTATGAGGGGAGGTCCGATCCGGACGGGTGCTAGTAGCAGTGGAGCACAGAGGGCGGCACCCTACCGTCGCTCGGATCAGGCAGGGGGACAGAGACCCCAGATGGGTCGAGGAGCAGGAGGCGTATCGGGGAGGACAGCCACCGACCCCCGTCAGTGCTTCGCATGTGGAGGAGTGGGGCACTTCAGACACAATTGCCCATCTCTCCCACCGAGAGACAACCAGGTGACAAGACAAGTGGCTGCAAATAAGCCACTACAGCAGCAGAGGCCTGTAGGAGCTCCAGCCCCAGGTGGCGCCACTCAGGGGAGAGTCTTTGCCTTGACCCAACCGGAGGAGGATGCCTCCAACGCAGTTGTTGATGGTATAATTCTCCTCTATAATTCTTGGGCCCGAATCTTATTCGATCCCGGTGCTACTCATTCTTTTATACGTACTGCATATGCTATGAATTTGGGATTGGGTTTCGAGAAGTTAGAGCATGCCTTGACGGTTGACTTGCCTACGGGAGGACAGTTGGGTACTAGCCGAGTTTGCAAGGGTTGTGTGCTTCGTATTGGGGAGCACGAATTAATTGTGGACTTGATTGCTTTAGAAATGAAGGGGTATGATGTGATTTTCGGAATGGACTTGTTGTCCGCTTTCCGGGCGGTAATGGATTGTTTCCGCAAACGGATTACATTTCAGTTACCGGGAGGAGTCGTTTTCAGTTTTATTAATAACCGAGATTCTTCTCATCCATTCCCTACGACGGGTAGTAGATTCTTAAAAGCGAAAGCGGGAAGTCATTTGAGTTTCTTAGCTAGCTTAATGGGAGAAAACCGGGATAAAATTCATACGGATGTAGTGCAAATTGTATCGGAGTTTTCGGATGTTTTTCCCGAGGAATTACCCGGATTACCGCCACATAGGGAAATTGAGTTCAAGATCGAACTCTATCCTGGAACCGAACCTATGTCCATTGCTCCCTACCGGATGGCACCTTTGGAGTTGAAGGAGCTAAGGAAGCAATTGGATCACTTGTTAGCGATTGGGTTTATCCGTCTAAGCACTTCACCTTGGGGAGCCCCAGTCCTCTTTGTGAAGAAAACGGATGAGACCCTACGGTTGTGCACGGATTATCGGAGGTTGAATCGGGTTACCGTGAAGAATAAGTATCCGTTGCCGAGAATTGATGACTTATTTGATCAGTTGAAGGGTTCGAAGTATTACTCCAAGATTGATCTTCGCACGGGATATCATCAGCTGCGAATTAAGGAGGAGGATATTCCTAAGACTGCTTTCCGTACCCGTTATGGTCATTTCGAATATACGGTGATGCCGTTCGGATTGACTAACGCCCCCGCAGCATTCATGGATTTGATGCACAGAATCTTCCGGCCTTACCTCGATCAATTTGTCATTGTGTTCATTGATGACATATTGATCTACTCACAGACTCAGGAGGAACATGCTCGTCATCTCTCTATTGTGCTACAAACATTGAGAGAACATAAGCTATACGCGAAGATGAGCAAGTGTGAGTTTTGGATGAAGGAAGTGAAATTCCTTGGCCATGTTGTGTCCGAGCGCGGAGTAGCGGTTGATCCCGCCAAGATTGAGGCTGTGATGAAATGGGAACCACCGAAGAATGTAATGGAAGTACGGAGTTTCTTGGGGTTAGCCGGTTATTATCGAAGGTTTGTGGAAGGGTTCTCCAAGCTAGCGATGCCGATGACTCGCCTTACAAAGAAGGGGGAGAAATTCTTGTGGACTCCAGCGTGTGAACTAGCTTTTCGCACCTTGAAGGAGAAATTGACGACAGCACCTATCCTCATTATTCCGAGCAGTGGGGAGGGCTACGAGGTATACACTGATGCTTCACTACGAGGCTTGGGATGTGTTCTAATGCAAGGAGGGAAGGTAGTTGCCTATGGCTCGAGGCAACTCAAGATTCATGAGCAGAACTATCCCACTCACGACTTGGAGCTTGCCGCGGTGGTCTTTGCTCTTAAGTTGTGGAGGTGTTACTTGTATGGCGAGAAATTTCAAGTGTTCTCGGACCATAAAAGCCTCAAGTACATATTCACCCAAAAAGACTTGAACATACGGCAAAGAAGGTGGATTGAGTATTTAGAAGATTATGATTTCACACTTAACTACCATCCGGGGAAGGCCAATGTAGTTGCAGACGCTCTTAGCAGGAAGTCTCGGGGTGAAATCAATTCTCTCGCGATAAATAGGTGGAAAATGATTGATACTTTGGAGGAGTACGATCTATGGGTGGATGGACCGGAGTACCAACCATATTTATTCAACCTTGTAGCTCAACCGACGCTTCGACGACGGGTGGTAGAGTTGCAATGCCTAGATTCGGAACTCGATTTGATTAGAGTCCGATTGGGGAATGGAGAAGCTATTAAAGGATGGTCTTGGAAGAATGGAGAGTTGAGATATGGGGAGAAGCTATGTGTTCCCGATGATTCGTCCTTAAAGGAGGAGATACTTGGAGAGTGCCATCGCTCCAAGTTTGCTATCCACCCCGGTAGCACAAAGATGTATAGGGACATGAAGCGTCAATACTGGTGGAGGGGAATGAAGCGAGATGTGGCCAAATATGTGGCAAAATGTGCGGTGTGTCAGCAGGTGAAGATTGAGCATCAAAGGCCAGGAGGAGTCCTACAGTCCTTGCCTATTCCCAAGTGGAAATGGGATCACATTACTATGGACTTCGTGTCGGGTTTACCACGGACGTCGCGCGGGCATAATGCAGTGTGGGTCATTGTGGATAGACTCACCAAGTCTGCTCACTTTTTGAGTATGAAGACCACGGATACATTCGAGACCTTGAGCCAGTTATATATCCGTGAGATAGTGCGGTTACATGGAGTTCCGCTTTCTATTGTGTCGGATCGTGACTCTCGGTTTGTGGCGCGATTTTGGCAAAGTCTACAACAAGCCATGGGGACAGAGTTACATTTCAGTACCGCGTTCCATCCCCAAACAGATGGCCAATCTGAGAGGGTGATACAGATTGTGGAAGATATGCTACGTGCATGTGCGTTGGACTTCAAGGGGAGTTGGAGTGACCATTTGCCGTTGGTGGAGTTCGCGTATAACAACAGCTATCAGGCAAGCATTGGGATGGCACCGTATGAAGCATTGTATGGAAGACCGTGTAGATCCCCGACGTGTTGGTTAGAAGCGGGCGAGAGTAGCTTGTTTGGGCCAGAGATTGTTCGGGAGACTACAGAGAAAATTCAGCTCATCCGGGAAAGACTACGCACGGCACAGAGTAGACAGAAAAGCTATGCGGATCGAAGACGAAGACCATTAGAATTCCAAGAGGGGGACTATGTATTCCTTAAGGTGTCCCCCAAGAAGGGAGTATTTCGATTTGGCAAGAAAGGGAAATTAGCACCAAGATATACCGGACCCTTTGAAGTGATCAAAGTTGTGGGCAAAGCGGCATATCAGTTGCGGTTACCAATTCAGTTGTCTGGAGTACACGACGTATTTCACGTGTCCATGTTGAGAAAGTGTCAATCGGATGCAACGCCGGTCGTAGACTTGGAAGACATTGAGATTCAAGACGGAGCAACCTATGAAGAACAACCGGTGAAGATTCTTGACGCCAAGGCGAAAGTGCTTCGCAACAAAGTAATCAAATTGGTGAAAGTCTTGTGGCAACATCATGGAGTGGAAGAAGCTACTTGGGAACCGGAGCTGGAAATGCGGGAGAAGTATCCATTTCTGTTCGTTACTGGAGGTAAGTTTCGAGGACGAAACTTTCTTTAAGGGGGGTGGATTGTAATACCCCACATGCGTTTAAAAAAAAAAAAAAGACATAGGTGTTCAGTAATTATTTCATTTGAAATGATAAAATAGTATAACTCAAGGAAAGAGTAGTTAAAAGATTAGTTTCGGTATGAAAATGTACAAAATAAATCATAAAAGAACTTGAACTAATTAGGTCGATGTAGAAAAGTATGTAGGATAAGTTAGGATTAAAGTTGGAAGGATTGGAAGTGAAAAGGGGCGCCCAAATGGGCGCTGCTCCGGGTACATTGCCTACTCCGGACCAGTTGTCGTAGAATCGTCATAACTCTTGCTACAATGGTCCGATTGAGCTGAAATTTTGACACAATGCAGAAGACATCTAGATCTACAACTTTCATGTTTTGCACTTTTTCAGATTCAAAGTTTATCATGATCAAAAATAAGGAAAACAGTAAGTCTGGAAAACCCCCAAAACAGACGATGAACAGTAAAAGTCGGGATTTTTGGGTTTTAAAACACCCATTCCAAGCCCTATTTCTCCCATTCTTCATTTCCCTTCCACTCTAAATACCTTAGAGCCCTAAGAGAAGAGAAAAGGGAGAGAAAAACACCAAGGTCAAGAGAGATTCCCACCTCATAAAGATCAAAACCGAATTTCTCAAGTTTTCTCTTCTCCACCCATTTCTTTTGCTTCTATTCCTCAACCACTCACACCCAAATCTCTAGAAACCCTAGGAGGACGAAATTAAGAGGAAAAGGAAGGAGAATAGGAAGATTTTGAATCTTGGGTCTTAGATTGAAGCTACAACCAAGAGGTAGGGGATTTCTTCCTAATTTCTTACATTGAGGCTAGGGTTTATGTATATACATATGTTTTCCACTCCCATCCATATTTATTTGATATGATTTGTATGATTCTTAATTCTCCTTGTAATAAATGCTATGTTTGAATAATGGGATGGTTTGGTAACCATTAAATTTCTCTTTTTCATCTTCCAAACTTGGTTTTAAGAAAAATTGAGTTTTCTCCATATATTGCCTTGGTTCTCACTTTATAAATTTAGTGTTCGATATTGTTCAACGAAAATGATCTTTATATTGATCTTTTGCTCATTTTAATTCCATCTTGCTATGACGCTTTACTTGTGAAATTTGGGTATTTTGCGATTAATTGGTAAAATGTGAATTGATTGAGAATATGTTGGTTTACTCATTGTATGGTGGTTGGGAGGGACTTGGATTACCTACGAGATATGCCGTAGAGTGTAAATGTCAGTTGAACCCAGTGGGGGGGAGATGGTTTCTTGCACTTGTAGTGAGTTGTCATTTGGTAATGCGACCACTATCGTACGCCTGGAGTTCGAACTAGGGTTGGTATACCATTCCTGGGGAGGGACTCGTCACTGCCATTGGGATGGTAGACGCCCCTTCCCTAAGTACTTGTGATTGTGATTATAAATGGGTGGACTAGGTATAATCGTTGGGTAGATTCATGAGAAACAATCAACATACATGGTACGGGGATGAACCAACATAAATGTGATGATTGGCTGGAATGGCTTGGCCGGTGCATTGGTATGGGACGATGCATCGGAGGGAGCCCCTCCTAATTGACTTAATGTTGGAAATGGTTTGCTATGGTTAAACTTAATTTATTTCTCTCCTTAACTACTGTATGGCTTAAACTTGAGATCTATTTAAAATGTCCCGTTTTACTTCAAATTCATATATGTTATTTATGAAATGTGACCGACCCGTTTTGTATTTTATAAACCTTGTTGGAGTTGGGAAGATTTTGCTACAGAGCCTAGTGCTCATCCCCTACTGTTAACATTTTTCAGACTATATCCTTGAGGAGGAGCCAGGAGTCGAGGAGCCCGTTCTTTGGGAGACTCCGATCGACGGGAGCGTAGATCCCGAGGTGGACGCCTAGAGCGGCCCTTCTATTTTGTTCTAGACTAGGCTATGTTTTTTTTGAAAGATTGTAAAGTCTAGTTATCTTTTGAAATTCCGCTGCTTATCATAGTTTAATTCTTTGGGAATGTACATGCCATTGTGGGCATATTTTTTTGGGTTAACATGTAAATTTGATGGATTGATTATATAGTAGTTAATTGGACCCGGTGTGGTCATTATAGTAGAATTGCACAGGTTGGATTTTGTGGTAGAGCTCCCCGTACAAAGGAGACTCTGCCCGAATTTTGTTAAAATATCAATGGTTGATGGATAAAAATTTCTTATTTATGGATTTATTTAGTGCTCTCATGATTGTGAAAGGTTTTAGAATGTAATGCCGTCCGAGGGGGTATTTGGGGCGTTACACTAAATGGGTAGAAGCAATTCCATGTGGAAATAATGATCACAGAACAACACTCATGTTTTTGAAAGAAAATATTTTGTCCAGATTTGGAATTCCTCGGACCATTATAAGTGACGGTGGATTACATTTTTGTAGTAAAGTTTTTGAAAATCTTATGAAAAAATACTCAATTTCACATAAAATATCCACTCCATACCATCTATAGATAAGTGTACAAGCTAAATTAGCTAATAGGGACATAAAATATATTTTAGAAAAAACAGTAAATCCAGATCGTAAAGATTGGTCCTTAAGGTTGACTGATGCGCTTTGGGCTTACCGTACTGCATATAAAACTATTTTAGAGATGTTTCTTTATCGGTTAGTATATGAAAAACCATGTCATTTGCCTGTAGAATTTGTGACGCCCCTAAAACCGGGGGTCCCGTTGACCACCCGTCAACCTGCGAAAATACCTGTGATTGTTGCATAACCTGACATCATCGAGGTTCAACATACCCCAATGTATCTCATTTAAGGTCCATTTGTGTCATTAGAACAAAGAACACATAGCCCAAGAGTATGACAATGCATTCTTAAAATTTCAAATTTTTGGAAAACCGTCTAGAAGGTTTTGTTATGGACCTTCCGGAAGGTTTGCTCACTGGAAAATTTTTATACCGGAAGGTTTTATGGATCTTCTGGTATGTTTTAACTACTAGACTAATTTCTACCAGAAGGGTTTACTTACCTTCTAGAAGGTTTGCCCACTAGATGAAAAATTGCATGAACCTTCCGGAAGGTTTTGAGGACCTTCTGGTAGGTTTTACCTACTAGACATAAAATTTACACTAACCTTCAGGAAGGTTGTTATGACCTTCCGTAAGGTTTTGCCCAGAATTTCATGCTTCATCAGATTTTCATTTCCAATTCATCCAAAACCTTTCCAAACTCATTCGAAACATGGATAATGGAATTTTCTACATTATACAAGATCCATACAAGTTCTATTACATGCATTTGCATAATTTATACATGTTAAAACATTGGTCCAACAAAGATTATACAAAATATGCCACAAAAGCCACAAGTCGACTTTTCTTCATCGTTGAGGCCCCGATTGCGAGTTCTCTCCCAGTACGAACCCCGCACCCGAAATGTTTCCCGTATAGGGTGAGCCAACGTCCAATAGAATATTTCGTACAGAGGCTACTCCCCAACTTAAGTGCATATGCAATGTTCATATACAACATTCACAATCAATAATATACATGATTCATGGTGGAATCTACCATATCATGCCGTGAATAAAATGAGATTCACTCATGCACCTCAACCCGAGCCCTCACCGGTTCTCACCACACTATACAATGCAAGTGTAAAACCTTTATCATTGATGAAATACATCCAATGATCATTTTTGAATTACCAACTATATGTTTATAAAACCATTTCATTCATGGATATTTCCCATCAAATGAAAACTTTGTATTACAAAATCATGTGTCTTTGTAGGGTATTGGATTCTGGAATCACACCGACTGGCTCCATACACCATTGCACTTTTCCGGAATTTCACTATAGGGAAGTGTATGAACCAAGTAGCCAGGTTTCTCACCCGATAGAGTGTTTAGCCCTTCTTGCTATTCCCGACACAAGTTTTTCTCATGCAACATGCGAATCTGTGGGATCTTCAACCCAACATCTCCGAGTCCACATATCAATCACCAAGAGTGGTATTGATTAAATCATGCATGCACACCCACACTCATGCCTAAGCCCACGAATGTGATGCATTTTCCCCATGCAATATCCAATGTAATGAACCATTGCGTAATCAATGTCATACTCATATATAAAGAATGCCACATGAGCCATTTAACCATATATCTGACATATGTCATGGCAATTTCAATGAACGCATTAACATTTTCTTCCAACACATTTTATAAGCATGTTAACCACACACTTCATGCACAAGCACTATAAAACATATAGCAAGCTCAAGATATCAAGTTTTAAGGGATTGCACAAGTACTTCCCCTAATACCAAACTTTGCTAGGATTTGGTCTAAGCCAATTCCATACCCATTTCCTCTATTCCTTAACCATAGTCAAGTGACTTAGGTTATTCCAAACCCTTACCCCATTCATAATACACCCTAGGTAAGAAAATGAACCAAAGTAGGAGGAACCCTACCTCTTGGAGTGTAAGATAAAGACTAGAACCTTCAAGACACCGCCCTAGCTCCAAAAAATCTTGACTTCACAAAATCCTCCCATTGGATCTTCGGTGAAATCCTTCGTTCTTAGTACGTACGTGTAGCCCTCGTCGCATAGACCAACTTTAATTTTTGCTTGAAGCAATTCCGACCGACAGAACTCCTTGGATCAAAGAAAGAAATGTAGAAAATGAATTTCCTCTCTTTTCTCTCTTCAACGCTTGAACTCAGCCGACCAAAGGTGAGAAAATATCTGATTTTTCAGATATTAACCCCTATTTATAATTTTTAATTGTGTGGTTGACATTTTCTTGCACGTTTTTCACTTCCAGGTCCATTTTTAATCCGAAACGACTTAATTAAATTTCGATTTTAGTTTAAATTCATTTTATTTGAACTTTCACTCAATTATAAAGAAATTTCATAATTTTCATTTTTGGAGACGTTTAAAAGTTCATTCATCACTCAATTGTTTCATAAAACATGAAAAATCTGACTATCTAGGAATTCAATAAAAATTGATATGGCTCAATTCTGCGATACGAATCCAATGGTGAGGTCCATTGCTTCATCCGAGCTTTAGAAAAATACTGATTTTAAACCCGCATTATAGTAGCAAATTACCATTTTGCTCTTTTTTGGAAAAAGTTCAAATTTTCTCGGGTTTTACATTCTTCCCCCCCTTAAAAGAATTTCGTCCCCGAAATTCACACATACATGCACATTCAAACACATGCATATGCAATAGCCATGTAATTCTACAAGACTATAATAATGTACCTCCATCCTCAAATAAGAAGGGATAACTGGTACGTATGATATCCTCACGTTCCCATGTTGCCTTCTCCACTCCTCGATGCTGCCACAACACCTTCACTAGCCCCACAGTCTTGCCTCGCAAAATCTGATTCAGGCTATCCATGATGTGCACCGGTCCCTCTCTCCAATCCACCATATGAGTCAGATCTGGGGTGTATTTTTGGGGCATAGAGACATGAGACACCGCATGAACACCCGATAGATTTGGTGGTAACGCCAACCGGTAAGCAACTGTACCCATCCTCTCGAGTACCTCGAAGGGCCCAAAGTACCTCGGTGACAATTTTTCTCGCTTGCCTAACCTGACCACTCCTCTTTTAGGCATGACCTTCAAGAAGATATGATCTCCCACCTCAAACTCTAGAGGTCGCCATCGTGGTTGGCGTAGCTCTTCTGCTGGCTCTGAGCCGTGAGAAGACGCTTCCGTATAAGGTCCATCTTCTCCGAGGTGTCTCTAACCAAAGTCGAACCCGCAGAGGGTCTTTCTCCTACCTCCGTCCAACATACCAGAGATCGACAAGGCATCCACCGGTAGGTCGATGGAAACCTACCGGTTGGTTTTACTCTAATGAGCAAAACCTATCGGTAGGTTTGCGGTAGGTGTAGGTCCAATAGCTAAAATCTACTGGTAGGTTTTTCCTTGTTTTGCAAAAACTTTGATTCTCCACCTTTCAAGCAAACATCAATCCTCCACCTCATTTCCAATCAATTCAAGCATTATGAAAAGGCCTAAAAGGCACCATTTGAACCCTTTTTCCTATAAGCATAACAAACTCCATTAAATGCTTGAACAGTGCTATTCCGCTCATTTTAACCACAAAAGCAAGTGTAAAAGGGATGTAAGAGCACATAAAATATGCAATATTTTGTACTAATCACACCCCCCAACTTGAGCTTTGCTAGTCCCAAGCAAAGTTTATTTTCAAAACAAGAGTATAACATACAACAATCCATTTAAACAAGCAATTCATCCAAACAATCAAAATACAAAAATAATAATGCAATTATCAAAATGAACGTGGATAGATGGAACAAAAACTGTGGTATTTCATTAATGTATTTCAAAGTTGGAGTACATGGAGTTAGACATCAGAAAGAGACAAAATGGCCCAAAATTCCTAGAGACTCTTCTACTAGCCAGTGACTCCATCCTAGCTATGTACCTTGTAGTGCAAGAAGGTAGCGATAATAATGGGGGTCACATCAAATGCCTTACCCCTGACGTTTGTCCTCAAAATCTCAACCTTATTCACCTCCACTACCCCGAGTGTTTGGTAGAACTCCTGGCACATAGACAAATTGAATCCTTGATTAACCCTAATTAAGGTATAATTTAATAGGTAAATTGTGTTAGTTGAATAAAGTTAAACTAGTCAAAATAAATCAAATTAGGGTTAGTGTGTGAATAAAAGATAATGCATTAATTGTTGTTTTTTTCAGGATTTTGTGTGTCAAAGCTACAAACTATTGGGGAGCCAATTGCATTAAAGCTACAAACGACTGGGGTGCCAATTATAAAAGCTCAAAACAAAGGGGGATCAAAGAATTCAAGGCCACCAAACAAGACTTTCATGTAATTCAAGGTCACCTAACAAGACTTTCAGGTAATTCAAGGCCACCTAACAAAACTTTCATGTAATTCAAAGCCACCTAACAAGACCTTCACCCTCCCTTGTTACCTATATATACCACTCCTTAGGACTTGTAAAGAATTCATCTTTTGGTAGTGGAAAACCCTCCAAAAGTATTATTGCTTTCCTTATTACTTATTGCTTTCTTTAAGTATTGCTTTCTTTTATTGTATTATTGCTTCCTTTTAATTTATTGCTTTCTTTTACTTCCATTGCTTAAGCTTCCTTCTTCCCTTAGAAGAGTGAAACTCTTCCACTTTTCTAGAGCTTTACTAAAGCCGTGAAGGGTGGAACGTGATTCACTCATTTTTTGTCGAAGATCGACTTCTTGTGTAAAGAGTTTTACCTTGTAACTCCTCTACTTGGTGGGATGAGCATCACTCACTTTTCTAGCTTTAACAAAGCAATGAAGAGTGAGTAGTTTCTCATCCAATCTTTAGTAAGAGGTGATTATCCAGAAGTTATATTTATGCATTTCGTTTATGCTTAGCTTTAGTCTTTATTTCTTCATAATGTCTTCTCATCATATTGTTGTCTTTATTTTAAGCATGAATAGCTAAATCTCTTAGTTGGCAAAACCAAGAGGACCGTCCACTTGGGTATACCATTTCAACTCATTCTCCTCCCCTCTTTCAGAGTTTAATGGTTCGATTTGACTGGGTTAAGGTTGTTTTATGTGGGAGCGAAACTACCAAAATCGACTTGTTAGACAAAACTTGGCCCCTACTATGAATATTGACAAAGAACAACCTGAGGATGCGGGTGACAATTTTGACAATATAGGTGCAAATCCAAATGTCCAAAGGGGTGGGGGACCACAAGAACACCAAATACCCAATCTGAGAATGAATTTTCCCCCTCCCGTGAATGTGGAAAATAATTTTCAAATGGATCCGCCGGTGAGGTCAATGAGGGATTTCCAACAACCAACATGAAGCACCACACCATCATGCATCCTCCTTCCGGTCCAAGCTCATCTTTTCATAGTTAAGCCAGGGATGTTGCAACTAATTCCCACGTTCAACGGACTTGAAACTCAGAGCCCCTATTTACCCAAAGGGATTTCAAGGAAATAGTTATAACTTTCCTCCCTAATCATGGGATGGAAGAGATAGCTAGAATGAAATTGTTTCCCTTTTCCCTGAAAGATAAGGAAAAAATGTGGCTTATTTCCTTAAGGTGTCAAACCATCACAT
This sequence comes from Ilex paraguariensis, assembly GCA_963454935.2. NCBI lineage: Eukaryota > Viridiplantae > Streptophyta > Magnoliopsida > Aquifoliales > Aquifoliaceae > Ilex > Ilex paraguariensis. The sequence continues at coordinate 38,836 of CAUOFW020002749.1, forward strand.
CGTGGAGCCAAATGATTTCTGAGTTTTTAAACAAATTCTTTCCAGTGCATAAAACCACCACCCTAAAAAAGTAAATTCAAAACTTTTCAAAAAAGCCCAATAAGCAATTTTGTCAATGTTGGGAGAGGTACAAGGAATTGCTACAATCCCTTCCACATCATGGCTTTGAACCATGGCAATTGGTGAGTTTCTTTTATAAAGGAATCACACCGGGTCATGGACAGTTCATTGACATGATGTGTAATGGGGAGTTTTTGAACAAAGACCCCAATGAGGCCTTAGATTACTTTGATACATTGGCATAAAATGCACAATCATGGGACAAGGTCTTCTCCTCAAAAGAGTGGCCAAACTCAAGGGGAAGGGATTTATGATTTGAGAGACCGGGAAGACTTGTTTTTAAAAATTGCAAAATTGTCAAGGAAAGTTGAGAGTTTTGAAGTCAATAAAAGACACGAGGTGTCTAATGTGTCACGAACCGAGGAGGGTTGATCAATTTGTGAATGTATGGAGCATTCCCTATTGGATTGCCCAAACATTCCGACCCTTAAAGAAGCGTACCATGAACAAGTCCATGCCTTTAACCAAATGAGGCAATCATTTTCTCCCAATTCAAATACTTACAATCAGGGTTATAGTAATCACCCAAATTTGGGTTAGAGAAATGAAAACCCCATTCCTCATGGTTCAAGTGCATATGCATCTCCTATGCCTCCCAAGCAAAACTAATACCATGGCCAAGGGAAGGCATCTAGCTCTCAATACCCCCGGACCTATCCATAAGGGTATTTGTCAAACCCACCACCACATAAGTTTTCACCAAATCGACCTCCGCAAAGTTTTTCTCAAGGGCTGTCCAATCCATCCACATACCAACCTCCTTACAAAAAGAATTTGGAGGATATGGTCCATTCCTTCATTCAAAGCCAAACCGCCATCAATAACCAAAATGCCACAACCATCAATGATGTAAGAGCCCAACTCACAAAGTTGACAAACTGCATAAGGGCATCTCAACAAGAAAAGGGGAAGTTCTTCACTCAAGCACAAGAGAACCCTGGAGGTCAACACCTTGTTGAGTCATCGAAACCTTTGAGAGAGAGTTGCGAGCAACTCAAAGGTGTCACCACCCTCCGCAGTGGAAAAGAAATTGACAAAACCATTTTGCCAATGATCTCACCCAAGACCACATTGCCAAAAGAAAAAGATATCTTGGGTAATGCCAACAAGAGTGAGGTGAGTGGAGAGAAAGAAAGAGAGGTTGTTGAGAAAGAAAAATTAATTGATGATTGTGTGTTTATTCCTCCCATGTCTGCCCCTTTCCCAAGTCGTTTGAAGCCACCTTTCAAGGTGGCTAATTATGCTGATATTTTAGAAATGTTTAAGCAGGTGAAGATTAACATTCCACTCCTCGACGCCATCAAGTAAATTCCATCATGTGCTAAGATTTTGAAGGACTTATGCACGGTGAATAGAAAATTGAATGTCCATAAGAAAGCATTCCTCACCGAGCATGTGAGCTCAATATTGAGAACCAACACTCCTCCCAAATTCAAAGACCCCAGTTGTCCAACTATAGCCATCACCATTAGAAATTTTTGAGTGAGCAAGCACTCCTCGATTTGGGGGCAAGTGTGAATCTTCTCCCTTACTCGGTGCACCAACAACTGTAGCTTAAGGAGGTGAAGCCCACCTCAATCACACTTCAATTAGCGGATCGTAGTATCCGTATACCAAGGGGAGTAGTTTAGGATGTTTTAGTTCAAATTGATAAATTTTACTTCATTGTCGATTTCATTGTGCTTGATACACACCCTACTGCAAACCTTAGCTCCCAAATTCCCGTAATACTTGGAAGACCCTTCCTTGCTACATCTAATGTCGTGATAAATTATAGGAATGGTCTAATAAAGTTGGCATTTGGGAATATGACAATGGAGCACAATGTATTCAACTTGGCAAAGCAACCGAGTGATGATGAGGAAGTAAGTGAGGTCAATAGAATCGACACTTAGGTTGAGGAGCACTTGGAGCTGGAGGGGATATTGAAATTCAAGGAAGAAGCAATTGTGGATCTTAAGAATTATGATGAGCAAGAGGAGGTAGAAGATTTGAAAGGGTGGAAAGGTGGATCCCCACATTGAAGAGTTACCCCATCGAGAAAGAAAATTTTTCCGTCGGATGAACAAAAGCCCAACTTGGAGTGAAAGCCCTTGCCCCCCATTTGAAGTACACCTATCTTGGGGAAGGTGAAACATTTTGGGGGTCATTAGCTCTACATTGAACATGGAACAAAAAAAAGAAACTTGGAGGTATTGAGAAAACATAAAGGAGCAATTGGGTGGACCATTGTGGATATAAAGGGATAAGCCCTCTCATTTGCACCCCCGCATATATCTTGAGGAGGATTCTAAACCTCCCGACAACCACAAAGACGGTTGAATCCCATCATGAAGGAGGTGGTGAGGGATGAGGTTCTAAAACTACTTGATGTGGGGATCATTTTTCCAATTGTCGATAGTTAGTGAGTTAAACCCACGCAAGTAGTACCTAAGAAATCGGAGTTACGGTGGTTGAGAATGATGAGAATGAGCTTATACCTACAAGAGTAATCACCGGATGGAGGGTGTGCATTGATTACCGAAAGCTGAACGCTTGCACAAGAAAAGACCACTTCCCATTGCCATTCCTCGATCAAGTTCTAGAACGAGTAGCGGGCATCTATTTACTATTTTTAGATGGATACTCTGGCTACAATTAGATTGAGATTGCTTTGGAGGATCAAGAGAAGACCACTTTCATGTGCCCTATGGTACCTTTGCCTACCGCCGCATGCCATTTGGACTGTGCAATGCTCCGGGGACATTTCAACGCTGTATGATGGGAATTTTCAGTGACATGGTGGAAAAGATAGTGGAGGTCTTTATGGATGAATTTTTGGTGTTGGGGATTCATTCGAGGGATGTTTGGCAAACTTGGAGAAAGTTCTAACAAGATGTGAGGAGAAAAATCTAGTCTTGAATTGGAAAAGTGTCACTTTATGGTGACAGAAGGAATTGTGCTTGGCCATATAGTTTCGGCAAGGGTATTAAAGTCGATAAATCCAAGGTGGAGGCCATCTCCAACCTCCCCACGCCAAGAGCCATCAAAGGCATCCAATCATTTTTGGGCCATGCAGGTTTTATCGTCGATTCATAAAAATTTCAGTGCATTGGCCCGACCCTTGACCAACCTGCTGTCTAAGGAGGTCCCATTTGAGTGGTCGGATGATTGTGAGGCATCCTTTAAAAACCTTAAAAGCATGCTAGTCACACCTCCGATCATGCGACCACCCAATTGGGATTTACCTTTTGAGCTCATGTGCGACGCGAGTGATTACGCGTCGGCGCAGTGCTCGGTCAAAGGAGAAAAATAGACCATATGTGATACACTATGCTAGCAAAACACTTAATGAGGCTCAGATGAATTACACTACCACCAAAAAGAATTGCTAGCAGTAGTGTTGCCTTAGATAAATTCCGTGCTTACATCATTGGTTCGCCTATTGTTGTCTTTACTGATCACTCTGCTTTAAAGTATTTGTTGTCTAAGCAGATGCAAAATCGAGACTCATTAGGTGGATACTCCTCCTACAAGAATTCGACTTGACGATCAAGGACAAGAAAGGAGTTGAGAACGTGGTGGCGGATCATTTATCCCGGCTTGTGGTGCAAGAGGCCGATGAGCACATTCCTATCCCTGACTTTTTTCCTGATGAGCATTTGCTTTCAATTCATCTGTATGTCCTTGGTATGCTGATATATGTAACTATCTTGCAACAGGACAGATACCACCGCAATGGAGCCCAGAAGATCGAAGACGATTTATGGCAGATGTGAAGTACTTCTACTTCGACAAACCCGTATTTGTTCAAGTACTGCCCCGACCAAATCATGAGGAGATGCGTACCTGAAAATGAACAGCGGGACGTCTTGCATTTTTGCCATTCACAAGCTTGCGGTGGACATTTCTCAGCGAAAAAGACTTCGGCCAAAATTCTTCAATTAGGTTTTTACTGGCCCTCTCTTATCAAAGATTGTGTTTTTTTGTAAGGGATGCGACAAATGCCAACGGTTGGGTAGTGTGACCCAAAGAAACATGATGCCCTTTCACCAATACTTGTCATAGAAATATTCGACTGTTGGGGCATCGACTTCATGGGTCCTTTCCCTATGTCATTTGGTTATTTGTACATCCTCCTGGCAGTGGACTATGTGTCCAAATGGGTGGAGGCTATCCCGACCAAGACTAATGACCACCGGGTCGTAGTCAAGTTTCTCAAGGAGAACATCTTTTCGAGGTTTGGGATGCCTCGTTCAATAATAAGTGATGGTGGATCACATTTTGTAATAGGCCATTTGCATCTCTAATGTTTCAAATATGGCGTCACTCACAAAGTATCCACTGCCTATCACCCACAAACAAATGGCCAAGCCGAGCTAGCCAATAGGGAGATCAAAAACATTCTAGAAAAAATGGTTAACCCAAACAGGAAGGATTGGTCCGATAGATTGACCGATGCCCTCTGGGCATACCGCACTGCCTTTAAAACTATTTTGGCATGTCTCCCTACCGGCTTGTCTATGGAAAGGCTTGCCACCTGCCAGTCGAAATGGAACACAAGGCCTATTGGCCATTAAGACTTTAAATTTTAATTTGAGAATGGACGGTGATCATAGGAAGTTAGAGCTGAATGAGTTGGAAGAGATTCGACGAGATGCGTATGAGAGCTCCAAAATCTCAAAAGAAAGGGCCAAAATCTTTCATGATAACTCCATTGTGAGGAAATCATTTGAGCCGGGCAAAAAGTACTCTTATACAATTCTCGCCTCTCCATTTTCCAAGGCAAACTCCGATCCCGTTGGGATGACCCCTATCTTGTCAAGGTGGCCTACCCCAACAGATTGTGGATGTCCAAAACCCGAAAATGGCCAGACATTCAAGGTCAATGGCCAAAGACTTAAGCCATTTTTGGGGGCTTTGAAGAACAAGTGGTGGAGGAGAATTTGATGGATCGGTATACCGGAAGTTGTGAAGAATAATTAGTTTTTTTTTTCTTTTTTAATGTACAGCTTTTTATTTACTACTTTATTTTTATTCCATGTTAATTATGTTCTTTTTGTGTATAGTTTTGTTCTTCTTAGTCGCAGATATTGGTGTTTTTGTCAAAGCTCAAGTGCGAGGTGTTCTCTAACCCTACTAATCTTTTTACTGTCCGTCATTGAAATCAATATTTGTTTCATTGAGGACAATGCATGAATCAAGTTGGGGGGTGAGGTTGCACTATTTGCATCTTACACCAATGTTGTGGGAATATTTCGCACGAATATGCGCCTGCGACACTCGCGCTTGCCGACACTAAAAAAAAAAAAGGGAATATTT
>CAUOFW020002750.1:0-44245 GCA_963454935.2 Ilex paraguariensis
GCTCGGGCCAGAGGTTTTATATCTTGGATTGAGCCTGTGTTAACCTCTCAACTTGCCCACCCTTTATCATAAGGAGTCTTCCAAGGTGGTTCGAGACAGTCTTTGAAGGCAAACGTGTCTCTCTCAAGCAGAAAGTGCCTTCTTTTCAAAATGAAAGCTTCATATTAGGATTAACGAGGAACCCTCTCTACTTGTAAAATGATTTGGTTTGATGTAAACGTACTAAGCAAAAACTAAACGAATTCATTCCTTCTTTTCACCTACACACAAAGATTCAAATCATGTTATGTATAGAAACAGAACAGAAACAAAGAAGTTTCCAATGATAAACTCGTAAGCTAGTCTAGCAGACTATTTCTGGCGTCTATCCTTCTTCAATCATGTGTCATTTAAAATTATGTACCAGTCCATTCCAATGATGCTCTGCAAAATGAATAAGAAATAATTCTGATGGAGGACAAGAAGAGGAAGAAATGAAGAAGATAATAGAAAAAGAAGACAGAGAAGAAGAGAAGGGGAGTGAAAAGGCTTTACCTCATCCTCACAAGGAATAGGTCAAGAGAATAGACCATGGAACCCTTTTTCCCCTCAAGGGTTGTATATTTTTTTGGGTTTTTTTGGAGGCCAATACAATCTTATAATTTAATACGGCAATAGTTCAAGCACCTTTTTTCTCTAGGTCTTTAAGGACAAATTCATTTATCCTTATTTAAATAAAAATAGAAAGTTTAATAATAACATATAAAATGCACAATGTTAAAATTCAAATAAAATCAAAGCTCCTTCATTTTAGGTCTTTCATAATTAGAACTCTTTCTATCTCTCTTATATATATAAAAGTTTAATTATATCCATATAAAATCCACATTTCAAAATTCAAAATAAATTCAAATCTCTTTCATTTTGGAACTTCAAAATTTAAATATATACATACACACATATATATACAAAAATAAAGAACACTATATTACAACAATAAAGACAACATATATGGTGTGTGTGTGTGTATCACTTCCTGGGATAGTGATAGCGCCATTGTCACTGTGTCTTGGACAATGAAAAAATCCCACTATTACTGTCCTAGGGACACCAAGGAGAGTGAAAATACCCCACTCCCACAGTCCCAGTTACTCAAACGCCTATCCCACAGAAATTAATCAAACGACTATCCCACAAAAAGAAAACATACCAAAAATAAGAGAAATTTTTCACAATAGAAACTAATAAATATACACAAACCTCTTTAAAGATTACAATCTCAACAACAATACTTGTGATATATCGAAGGACAAGACTGATGACACTCCTTACTACAAATGATGAGCCAATATCCACATTGATTTGAACTTAAAACTGGCTTAACAAGATGCGTTAAAAATAGTAATAAAAGGTTTAGATCGGAAGGCGTGACATGGAAGAGTGAGGAGATAGAAGCAGTAGGATGGAATTGAGAGGAGAGAGAATGAGTGTGTGATGAAAGAGAAGAGAGAAATTTAAATAAAAAATATAAGAGATTGACTCAGAGAAAGGATACAAATTGAAGGAAAAGAGAGGAGATTGAAGGAAAAGAAAGGAGTTACAAATTGAATGAAGAGAGAGGAGAGAGAAAGTGATGAAAGAGATATTGGAGAGAGAATGAGTGGAATGGAAGAAAAAGGAGAGAGTAATTTCAATAAAAGGTAAAGAAGAGATTGACAAGAGAGAGGATAAAGAAATTAAAGGAAGAGCGGAAGGAGAAAGTGGGACAAAAATGGATAGAGAGGAGAGGAGAATAATTTAAGGTCAAAGTAGGAAATAAAAAATAATAATAATAATAAAGAAAAAATCCTATAGATCTGCTTACCAAGTAGTACATATCATGTGTCTTTAATGGCCCAAAAAGTTTGTGCTTGTATTTATTGGCAAAATAGAATGTCATATTATACTTGCTTCTAATTTTCACCATTTTTTCATATATATAGGTGTTGGACAAGACTTTGGGTTCGACAAAGGTTACTAAATATGGTTATTGGGTTATGGCCAGTACTAAATCCGAGTTGAACTGGTCCTCGTTCTTTTGTTTTATTTGGTATTAGCTTGGAAAATGGAATTGAGTTGGGTTGGGTCAATAAAACGTGGGAAGAGGACGTCTTCTTCCAACAAGGTCACTTGTTGGTTGGCATGATTGAACCTCTAGCAATATTTACTGCTTCTCGTCATCAAAATTTTTTTGCAGTTCTTGGGTATCAATGACCAGAAGGCAGCCCTCTTAATAGTTAATAGTCATTTTTTTTAAAAAAAAATCTTGGCTTTGTCCTAACCGCATACTAGCTGTATCCTGGCCAGGTCCGACTGAGTTTACTATTTAGGACACTTCTAGCCAATGTCGGACTCGTGTTCGGCCGTATCTGGCGTTTGTTCATGTCGAATGAAAATTATGGATGTTTATTTTAATCGACTTCAATTTTAATCAAAAAAATTAACATTTGCTAGATTTATCATTAAATATTGTTATAAAATGTGTGTTTTCCTTAATATATTATAATTCTATTATTATCTAAAAATATATTATAATATATTAAGAACGCATCTGTGTCCTATATTTTTTTAACTTTATCGTATCTCTGTATTCGTACCATTTCAAATACGACACTTGTGTCCATATCCATGCTTCTAACTTTTATTAATATCACTCCATTTATATTTATAGGCTAAATCCTATAAAGTACAAACACTCTCAAGAAGGTGATGTGTCTATATCAAATACGTGTCGGATATCGACACTCTCGGACACGTGTCTGATACTCTTTGATCTGTATGCATAATTAAATAATAAAATCTTAATTTCGGACACATGTCCCAACACTTCTTTAGTGACATGTTCATCACTTCTTTAAACCGTGTCTACTACTAAACAATAAATTTTTGTTTAACAACATTAAAAATTTGACTATTAAGTATCTTATATTATGACAGAAAATATAATTACCAAAATTAGACATGTTAAAATTATACTCAAAATATAATAATAGAAGCAAAAGACACATAAAAGATTTAAAAAAGAGCAATCGAGATGAGAGGAATCATTTAAATTATATATGTCCAATACGCGTCTAAGAAAAAATTGATAATTATTCATTATTATGATGTTAGCATAAATATTCACACTAAAGACTAGAGATAACATTTATTTATCATAAAACACTGAACCTAATCCTCAGATTAGGGAGAATCTCAATGTGTTTACTAATTGTATAATTTGAGAGACCACTGAACTGAAGGTGAATAGTGGCAAGAAGACTTTCTACTGGATTAGGTATCGGCTGTCCAAAAGAATTCAAAAGTAGATTCCCATTGAAACCTTATCTTTCTTGTGTGAATATTGTATTGAGGACTTGTGACAAAGCCTGTCCCTTCAAGCGATGGAGCCTCGAACACCTACTTTCACCCGGGACAGCACTTTCCATCCGATTTTCAAGGCGCGAGATGCTAAGAAAACTTGAGTGCAAGCGTTCCTCGCTAAGCACAATTATCTATAACGTATCCGAGTCCTATTTTTTTGAGATTTGTCGTGTCTATGTCCATGTCCATATCTATATCTGTGTCGGTATCTGTATCCGTGTCCGTACTTCCTAGGCTAAATTTCATACCAAAACAAGAACTATTCTCCTATTAAAATTCTAAAAGAGTTTCATAATCAAATTCTCAAACTATTCTCCTAGTAAAACTCTATCTAAATCTCCTAATCAAACTCTTTAAATAGTTTCGTAATCAAAAGAAATACTTCCTAAATAATTTAATAATGCTAATAAAATAAATAATAAAGTAAAATTCTTCAAGTCAAACTTATCCAATTTTTTTTCGATCTTTATCAGATACCCTATCTCAACATTAGATTGTATATTTTGTATAGAGCTTATATTTAGAATAATAGGCAAAAAAACTAATAAATAAATCTTACTATTTGTACATTTTAAGGGTACTTCAAATATTCATTTACCAATAGCTATCTAGACCTTATTATAGTCTTTTGGCAAGTCTAGAGATTATATATCAGTCTAGCAACTAGTAATGTTTACCCTTAGTTTATACAAATTTGTCTATGCATGCCTACACTGTTCAAAGTTTTACAGTAAGCTAGGTAGTTCTCTAGAGCAACGAAGAAAGATAGGACTACATTACGCCAACCCCCAACACACACACACACAGAGGGACAAAGGCAAATAATCACTTCCCTCATCAAACTCAATTGCTCAGGATGAGACAGAAAGTAGAGAAAAACGACCTTTATTTGGTGTATTTCCATAGAAAATGAACTCTCAAAAAGAAGAGCAGGAAGGAACACAGCCAACAAAAGGTTGGGATCAATATTTGCCCCTGTCATCAACAACTACAGTGTCAAGGTCCTTAGAATAGTTGATAATTTAACAATGAGAGTATATTCTTCTATCAAAATTTATTGGAAAGCATCAAAACACTCATCTCATGCCAATTATAGAATGAACTTACAAAGACGAATGCCATCACCAATCTTTCCTAACCGGTGACTTGTACCATATTCTGCATATTTATCAGTTAGTCAGATTCTAAAATGAACCAAAATAAACACAAAACACGAATATATATGGCATTGTTAGCAGAAAAAATATGTTCATTAGATAAAATGGCTTATAAAACAGAGGGACCGATAAATAAATAAGTTCAACTGTCGGCCCTATTTTTAGTCCGGAAGGCCCTCCCACCTCCCCCCAACCCTCAACAAAAAAGAGAACATAAAAGAATACCATAGGGAGAACACTTCCGTGCCAGTTACTGTATAATTAACTGGCAATATTGGCATCATGCACAGCCAACAATTTATTAATTAGAGTTAAATTGTAAAGTATGTTGCATATCAAGTATTTGTAAGTTTTGTATTTGCGTATATTGATAATCAAAGCTTGAAATAACCGACGAGATTTATTTTTCCAAATTCATTGAATAAGTGAAAGTGTCATTTTACGAGACAGGAAGGCTAAACGGGATAATCCTAAAACAATGTTTACATATTGCTCTCTTTTGAAAAGTAAATAATGAAGTCAATAAAAAGGATAATGACAGGTATCTCTTCATTGCACAACCCCAAGAATCATGCCCCCATATTCTACGCAGCAGATAGACCGTGCAGTGCCCTTGCCCCAACATCCTCCAGTCAAGAGAAGCCTAACAGCCATATGAACCTTTGTGAATGACACTTGTGTGCAAATATGATTATACAACACACTGACAAACACATCTCGTTGGCATGTCTAACAACTAAAATCCGCACATTATTGACACATAACATGCATACAAGATGTTGGGAGAGATAGATAGCATGCCCGCATAACATTATCGATACAAGCATACAGATACCCAAGAGGCTTCTGAGCAATAGCATAACCAAGCATCAAGACTTGGGAACACAAGTAACACTACCAACAAGCTGCTGCCAAACACATAGGCTGTAGATACAAAAATAGCGTGATGGGATAAATAAAAAGGCATAGCAAAATAAACTGTCCTGGAATGGGGTCTCATCTCAAGCCTGTGCCTTCTAGTCCATCAAACATGGCAAAGCCAAAGCCTCATATCCACATGACATATAGTATTGTGTGGTATAATTCAGGGGATCCTAAACACAAAGATTGTAGAGAAATTGTAAATACATCCAGAGCCTTTTGTAACCCTTAAAATAGCTCAATTAGTACCCCACATGGCACCAGTGGCGGTAGGACCCAGTTCATCCTTCTCAGCACCCGCTTAATGGGAATTAATTCATCCAATTACGGAAGGTATAGAAAACCATTAATATTGCATTTTTGACAAACAAAATAAAAATCGAATGACATAAAAATAAGTAAAACATAATGAAGAAATTCAAAGAAAAGTGAAAGATGTGCTTGGTAAACCTAAAGATCCCATGCCAATGCCGAGCACAAGCAAAGCCACTGTATAAGGCACCCGAGTCCCTCTGAGTACATGCCTACAAGCAATTCCTAAAACCAGACTAATTCCAACGAATATCACCGCGTCCGTCGGATTCGAAGACGAACTCTGCTCTTCAGAAACCTTAAATGGCAACGGCCCTTCCGCAATCGACGCCATTTCTTCCTCTTTTAATCCAAATTCCCCAACCAGTTCAAGCTCACCACAGCTGCACAGATATAAAAAATCATGTCGACAGGAGTACACTTCGTGTGTGTGCGTGTATGTACATCTATATAGCTATATATTCTTGTGTATAGAGAGAGAAAAAACAAACAACTGAGAGAGAGAAAAAAACTAACAACTGAGAGAGAGGGAGGGAGATAAATCGATCCAAAAGTGAACTAAATCCAGTTCGATAGGGGAGCATCTGGTGTCCTTGTAGTTGCATATATATATGCTCATGCTCTGTGTGTGTGTGTGTATGTGTGTGTGTGTGTGTGTGTGTGTGTGTGTGTGGAGAGAGAGACAGAAACGGGAAAACTGAGAACACTGACAAGTTTGGTAAAAATAAAACGGGCGAATTTAAAATATTATATTTAAATCAAAACTATTATAATTAAAAATAAAATATTAAATATTTTAAATTTTATAACTAAAATTCATGTTCTATTATAACATTTATTAAAATAAAATCAAAAATAAAAATATAATTTTTTTAAAAAAATTATAATTAGTATACAATTTTATTATTTATTAGAATAAAACTAAAAAATCAAATAAGATGTCAAATTATAATTGTTACAATACCTTCTAGTTTTAATTGGATAATTTAATTTAATCATTTAAACTACCAAATTAAATTCTAATAAATAGTATAATTGTTTAATAATTTTATTTTTTAAGAAAAAATTAGATTTTATTTTGATTTTATTTCAATAAATGTCATCATAGAACATGAATTTTTGTTATAAAATTTAAAATTAGAATTTTTTTGTTTTAAGTATAATATTTTAAACTTTGATTAGAATATTTTTTATCTAAGTATAATATTTTACATACTTACAAACTTTAGGAGTTGTAGGTATAATTTACTAACGAATATACTAATGACATTAACGATAAAAGTATAAGTGTTAGGTATGTACAAAATTCAAAAGACAAAAATAAGTTATGGTGACGGTATGTATTCTGCAATGTGCTTTCAATATTTTGTTAATTTGTACGAACATAAATTACTTATTATTATGGCATAAAATATTAAAATACACGGGCAAGTAATCTATGGTTCCTGATTATTATAAGGAAATTTTATGCTTCAAATTACAACAACAAACAATATTTTATTTTGTCTTCGGTTGGAGGTGAACTTAAACAGTTGAATTACCATTTTACCCATAAGAAAAAATTAAAAAACCAAGTTAGCCCATTTATTTATTTATATAACAAAATGGATCCTGCTTTTCAATGGATACTTTCCATAAATATAATGAAGTCTATGATTAACTCAGAATTGATACAATAACCAAAAATCTCTCCTCTTATATCATTTTTCCGACCAAAAATCCTTCAAAATTTTACACTTCTCACCTCATCAATCATGCGCATGATTCTCACTTTGACAGTGTTTGTTTAGATTGTCCCGACACCCTTGTTAGAAACGTAGAGTCATGATTAGATTGATTTAAAGGAGAAGTAGAGTCTAGATTAAATTTAAATTAATTTAGTGCTTAATTTTTAGCACATATCAAACAGTTTTTTAATTACAAAAATCCGAATTCAATATTTAATATTCAACATTTACCAGTAGAATGATGAATATCATTAATTAGTAATTAAGCTAGAATTACATTGTGCATAGTGGGAGGGTAGGGTGCCAATTCTTAATATGACATGCTAATCTAAATCTGTACAAAGTTATCTGACTTTTGCTTTTTTTTAGTTTTTTAATGATTTTTTGAAAAAATATAATTTGTTACTTTATAAAAGTTTTAAAAAAATTATACTACTAACAAAAGTATTTTTAAATGAAAAAATTTTAATTTACTATTTTACCCTTATAAAAAAATTAAATATCACACTATCTTTGCATAGTTAAATATCTAAATTACAATCACATATTTACGTATTTAAATCTACAAATTACTTTCTAACATCTCTTTTAATTATCAATTATCTTTGTATAAATATCAATATCTATGAGAATTTTTAATTGATTACATTATCCTTAAAAAAATATATGAATAGTTTTCAATAACATGTTCAAAAACTCCATCAGTAAATCATTAATCTTTTTAAATATATATATATATATATATATATATATATATTTTCCATCTATGCTAACTAATAAAGAATGAAACTTTTGTCTTAGCACGAAAAACTTTTTATTCAATATTATGTGTTTAAATCTTCGAATTACCTCTAACATCTTTTTTAATTCTCTATTTATTATGTATAAATATCAGAATTTATGAAACTTTTTAATTGATTACATTACCCTTAAAAAATATGTGCATCACTATAGTTTTAAATAAAATATTCAAAAAAATCTTCAAAAATTTCATCAATCTAATATTACTTATTTCAAATATAAATATAACATTATGTTTACATATGTATATTTTTTTTATCCAAAATTTCAACCATTTCATTGTGTGATTAAATTGAGCTCCAATTGTAGGTTATTTGATGAATTAAGTTGAAATGATTTTACATCAAATTAATTTGACAAGTTTGAATTATTTTTTAAAGTTTTTTCAAAAAATAAATAATCCTATAGTTCTTCATGTAAAATCAAATGTTGTTAGTTTCCATACAACTACATGTTGGACAAAAATAATAACCCATTGAATGAAAAATCCTGGTCTGCCTCTATTTGCCTCTGCTCAAGCTAAACTCATGGCTGTATCCCCATACAAAAATTAAGGCACACTAATCTTCCATAATTGAAAAATACAAATTTCTTGATATCATATTATTTAGAAATACTAGCATTAATTCTTATTTTAAATTTTGTTTAGGATCATTTTTTTATTTTATTCATTTTATCTTTAAATTTAATCATAAATATTTTTTTTTTGGTTAACCATAAATCTCTAAGATGAAATCTCCCCTTTCTGTGAAGGAAAAAAATTGACATTATATTATTTTTTTTAATTACAGAGATCACCTCCTTATTCTGAAATTACCTTATACCTCAGTATCAGTGTGTATCTCACATTGATTAGTAAAACATTATTTTTTTAATTTGCATTTATATATAACTAAAATTAATTTAATGAAAAATCTCCGGATGCAAACACCACTAATTTTTCATTTAAGACAACACTGTAGGAGATGTCAATATACCTTTCTTAACAAAAGGTTCTAGGATGGGCTGCGGGTAAAAGGGAGCACTCAAAGATTACCCCAATAAGTTTTAATTTGTGGGATCATGAGACTCTGATCACATTCGTTATACCTTTTGAAAATGAACCTAGTTAAGCTAACATAACAGTCAACTATCGAACTCCAATGTAAACTCTAAGACTCAAATTTTTAATCTCAACGTGAGAAATTTGGTCGATACCCCACTGAACGATCACACTAATTGTGATTAAATTATCAAATAATCAATCACAAAGCTGCTTATGTCAAGTAAAATTACCTGGGGGTGGCGAATCCAAACAAAATGATGACCAGAAAAATTGGGTTCTTTCTTTTAATTTTTCTTTCTTTTTTTTTTTGTTGGAGGGGTACTTTTATGTTGCTCAACTCCACCCTGTGGTTGAGAACGTGTCAAATGATTATTGACTAGACAAGAATTTATCTTTTTCTGCACCAATTATGTGGGATCAAGATTCCTTTCAATGTATTTTTTTTTTTTTAACTTTTCTTCTTCACGGGTTTTTTAAGTATGAAGTTCACTTGAATGTGTGGTAAGTGATGCAACAGAAAGAGAATTGAAGAACAAAATATGTTATAGGGTATCTCAGTCCAACCAAATGCTACATATCACACATTTTAGGGTGTTTAGGCTTTTTTTAATTGATTTATATTATTTAAGTCTAATTTATTTATATAATTTAATATAATCATTAAATTAACAATAAATATAAATGTTAGATGGAATTCATTATCAATCTAATAATTAATAAATTAAATTAATATATTTAATAAATAAATTATATCAAAACATCGTCACTCTTCTTAATTATTACTTAGGAAGGGGCAACACCTCCCTCAATTGTACACGGTATTGGATAAGAACAAGAACTCAAAGACCATATACGGATGAGGTGATACCTAACTTGATTAGGTATTACTGATTCACCAAAAGAAAATAAGGTATTGACAATCACAAAGGCGTCACTTTGGTCACCATTCCATTATAATATGAGCACCTTCAATTGAGGATTTGTCAAATCCATTAAAAATCTCTCTTCATTCACTTAGAAAAATGGGGATAAAGCCACAGACAAAGTATGACATTGCCTTTGTGTTTTGCTAACGTGGTCAATGCAATAGCTAGATACGTTAGTAATATTAATTTTATTAGGAGTTGATGGTGTAAATTAAAGTGGATGAGCAAAAGGTATGAATTATGCTTGTCAGCTTGGATCTGAACTGCAAGGCTCGTGAAGATCGTGAGAAGTATTGCTGGGGGATTTGAGTGATTTACACAATGAAAATATAGTGGTTCACCGACTCGAGCGCTTGGCTAGTCCACTCTTTTATGGAGGCTCTTTCTCCTTATTCTATATTGATCGCTAAAAAGGTTTTTTTTTTTTGAGGGCTTTTGGTACCACTAGGGTTCTATATATGTTTTTGGAGGTATTATACAGTATTTATAGAGCTGTTTCTTGTTCTGTGAAATCTGCACTAAGATCCTTGTCATTTATCCGTGGAATCCTCCTTGATCTTAGGAGAGGATCTTAGCTGGTTAAGAGTTATGTGCCTTGATTGTAGCTTGGCCGTTTGTTTCGGGGTGTCTTCTATTATCCAGCTGGCCCTTCCTTACGCTTTCTTTTGTTGACTTTGGGGGAACTCGAGGTCTGGGCCCTTGAGATCTGGAGGTCTTACCTGACCTCCTTGTCTGACCTCTGCGCCTAAGCTCATTCTTGTAATTTATTTAAGGTATCATCAGTTGGCCCCCAGCCCTTATCCAAGCGGGCTTGGACAGGGGCTGAGCTACACTAAGGCTGGCCCGAATTAAACAACGACCTTGATTTGCGCACCCAAAGGGTGTCTTTTGACAGTTTTTAGTAATCATGTGTCTTCTTGATTCTCGCGCACACTTTTATCCCACGTCTTTCGAGCTTTAAATGCTCGCGAGGCAACAACCAAAAAAAAACAAAAACAAAACCGCCCAAACTCCCTGTTCATCTTCTTCCTCTGGCTTTTGGTTCCCTAGCTTTCTTCACTCTTTGCTTTCCTAATTTGCTGGCGAACTTAGGGTTTTGCTGAATCTCATCCTTCCTCAAATTGGCTTGCGAGGCTTGCTCTCCGTTCTTCACTTCAAGAGATTAGGTACATTTCCTGTCCTTTACGTGCTTCTTCGTACTGGATCCCTCAAATCTGAGGTGATTGTTGCACTTTTAGACTTTTCGATTCTGCTATTTTAAAAATCGCGATCACTCCCTTTTCTCATCTACCCCTTTTCATAGACTTTCATTCTACTGCGCGAATCCTCTTCATTGGGCATTGTTGTGTTGCCCCCAAGACTTTTAGGGAGTGTTCTTTAGAGGTTCCTCGTCTCTATACATCCTTTACGCTTCCTTTTTCTTGTCCAGTAATGTCTGCCTCATTCGAAGTCACTCCTTCGTCTAAATCCCTCATGGGAGAAAGGTCTGCTGAAGAGGATACTGACTTCAGAGACGTGTCCAAAAAGATTGATAACTTCCTTGAAATTGATTCTGCCGAGGCTGAGGAAAAGGCTAAGGAACCCCTTCATCGTCTTCCCCTATGCCCAAGAACCCTAGTAAAGGTAAAGCTAAGGTGAGTGGCGTAGGAGTCTCAGGTAATGCTGAGGGCATAGCGACTGCCTACAGGGCTGCAGAGCTCGTAGCTGCTAGTGAGGTCACTCCTCCTTAGATGAAGGTCCTAGCAACTCGTTTCAATTTTCCTCTGGGTGTCCAATACTGGTGCCCAGACGCATACATCCCATACGTTTCCTAAGTTCATAAGAAGGTCTGCTTCTTTATAGCTGCGTTTGAGAATGGCCTCCGCTTTCCCCTACATCCTTTTATTAAGGGCGTCCTGCAGCATTTCAATGTCTGCCCTACTCAACTTTCTCCAAATTTCTGGGACGTATTGGTAGGCCTCCTTGTTTTCTTCAAGAAACACAGCTTAGGGGTCCCCTCTATCCTTTGCTCATAAAATTCTTCAACGTTAAATATACCCCCCTTTGATGGTTTTCTATATATTACCAAATGAGTGAAAGTCAAAGTCATCGTTTCTGACCTCCCCAGCTCTCATAAAGGCTGAAAAAAGCTCTTATTCTTTGTGTAGGGCAGTCAATGGAAATACAACCCTATGGACAAGACAGATACTCTTCCAGTCCCTAGAGCCTGGTCTGCCCCTGACAACCTGGGTGAGTCTTTGCTTGAGCTAGCTAAGGTCGGTTCTGATGATTTACTTTTTTGAGCTTTGCTCACTTTACTTCTCAGGTATTCGGCCTGAGCTCAGTGTCGAGGATAGGCTGGTTCTGCTATCCGTAGAGGATTGTGATTCAGAGAGGTACTCTGACCTCCTCAAATCTCAGGTCCTTGTAGAGCTCGGATTCAGCCCTCCCGAGGTGAGGATTGAGAATCCATTCCCCCTTTCTGTTATCAGCGCTAAGGAGGTAACATGTAATGCTCTTTCTACCTTGCCCTTTACTTTTTACTTTTATCTCCTCCTTCTTTTCCTTTTTAATATTAGTTCTTCCCTAAGTTTCTAGGTTCTTCTTCAATGGAGCCCACTACGAGGGATCACATGGCCAAATTATCCTTGATGAAGAAAAACCAGAGTGGAAATAAATGCAAGGTTGAGGTCGGGTCAGGGAGTGATTCAGCCTCCCTAGCCAAAGTGTCAAGGCTGGAGGCGTCTCCCACTTCTCCTCAGCTATCTCAGGTGACCCCATAACCTCCCTCGAGTTCCCTGAAGGTCGTACAAACCTCTCCTTCCCAAAAGACTAGGTTGTCTCCTTCTGGCGGGGCTTCTGAGCAAAGTTTGATCTCGATTTCTCCCTCTTCAGCAGAGGTTGAGAGAGCTCTGAAGATGATTTCTCGCATTCTGCCGGGGTCCATTTCCCCTACCCAACTAAGGGGTCATCTCCGCAACTCCCCAAGGTCTGCAAGAGTGAAAAATGGGAGCTCCTCAGTGTTAAGGCAGGTATGAGCTCCCTAATTGATTCATCGCCTCCATCTCCCAGAATTTGATATCCAATGGGCCGCTACTATGCCACTTGGGACCTCCATATCTACTGCCCTATTTGCCACTACTTCTGTGAGTTTTTGGCATTTCAGTTTTCTCCTCTATCTTGCGTCATTTCCTCATTCTAACCTTAGCCTTTCTAGGTTGTGTTTGCTCTTAGATGGCCATCCATGTAAGCGAGTTGCTAAACAAGATCCAAGCTATGGAGAGTTCTACCAAGGCTTCCAGAGTTTTCAAGCTCAAGGTTGCTGAACCGTCCTTTGAAAATAATGACCTTAAAGCCCAAGTCTAGGATTTACAAGAGCAAATGGAAAAACAGACCTCCCTTAATAGGGGCCTGGAAGTTGAGAATGAGAGGATTGAGGATGAGGGCTAAAACTATAAGGAAGAACTCAAAAAGACTAAGGAGGAGCTCAGGAAGACCTTAGAGGAGCTCAGGCAGAAGACAAATGACTGGATTAAGGCCAGTCGAGAGTCCCTCGAGGCTTTAAGCTCTTGCAGGAACATGAAGAGAGAGTATGACATCCTAGCTGAGACGAGCGATGCTCTTCAGGACGAGTTTGAGGTGTAGAGAGCAGCTGATAAGGAGAAAGATGACCTGATTGCCAAATTAGTTGACGATGTCACTACTTAGTGGGCTTCTGGGTGGCTCATTTTCCAAGACAGAGCTGAAGAGATCTACTCTGGACTAAATTTTGACTTTGAACTCTCAACTGAGGAAGAGACTGAGGCAGCTAACTCTAAGGCCCCCTACTTTGGGGCTTATAGAGACTTTGATTACCGAGCTTCTAGCCCCTTCTCTTTTAGGGGCTTCAATTGTTGATTTTCTAGATACTTCACCTGTTGAGCTTCCAAGAACATCAGCTGCCTAGCTGCCAGGCTCTCCTCCTGCTCCTGTTGTTGAGGCTTCAGCTACTGAACTACAGAACCCTTCACTTACTCCATCTCTAGAAACTTATAATTTTTTTTTAGGTAACTCTGAGCTCATACTCTGAAATGTAACTCCTGTAACTTCTATTTTAAAATGCACATCTGACTCATAGTTTTTCTGCATTGTAGTTGTAAGATTGATTCCCATATCCACTGTTTGCTTTTGAGTCGTTGCCCTTACTGCGTTGCTCTACTTTATCTTCCCCTTACCCCCTTGCTTTGAGGAGTACTGAGTTCTCCTTAAAGTGAAATTGTTGAATTTGGAGAAACTACGAGCCTAATTGAGGTGTTGAGATCTTACGAAAAAAGGACTTGGTTCTTCTTGAAATAAGCTATTGGACCATTGAAGTCTAACCTTTGGAGAGTTCTATCCAGATGCTAGATTTGGCAAAGAGAGTAAGTAACTTGATGCTGAGGTCCATCACAAGTGCATCTATGGAGGTCATGTTGCTGCGTCCATAAGAACTTTGATGGGAGATGAGCTTAGGAAATACCAGCCCCATTTTCGTCGTCACATTAAGAAGAGTCTTGAAGTAGTTGGCCTTAAGGAGATGTTCCAGAAAGCCCATGCAGCCATACAAGCTGGCCTCAACCCAAAGAAACCTGAGAAGTCTCCTTAGGAGCTCAGAAAGTCTAACCTCAAAGGACAAAGGTTGTGTGATTGAGCTTTGCCTTAGCTGTCACAAAGATTATGGACTTCCTCATTATGGACTTGAAGTTAACCTCTCAAATTACGCTGCAGCTTGCCATACTGGATTTCTCCTGGCTCACCGAGTGCTGAATGAATGAGGAGTATCAGGGAAATGTCGAGGTTACTAGGGAGGTTTTCTCTGTTAAACCAACTGAAAGCAGGAGGTCTTTTCGAGCTCTCTTGGAGGAAGCTCCCTAATATGCTTTCCAAGAAGGAGTTCTCTTGTCAATTTGACATAATAGACTCTAGATTCCTCCACTGCCCCTCCTTTTGATTGCTTGCCTATGCTTATGAACTGTAGATTTTAACAAGGTCGTCTTCTGTTCTGCAATGAGCTGAGGAGCTTACCATAATTAATGGGCTTGAATAGCTTCGCCTTAGTTTATGGGCTAGGGAGCCCGTTCTGAGCTACTAAGCTCATCTCGAACTACAAGGTTCGTGTCTTATTTTGTGAGCTGAGGAGCTCACCTGGAGTTGTATAACTCATATTACAAGCTGAAGAGTTCATCTTGAACTAAAGAGCTCACTTTATGAACTAAAGAGTTTATCTTAAACTGTGTTGCTCATCTTATTTAATGAACTGAAAAGTTTATCTCGAGCTATAGAGCTCGTTTTATGAACTGAAAAGTTCATCGTGAGCTGCTGAGCTCGTTTTATGAACTGAAGAGTTTATCGTGAGTTGTTGAGCTCATTTTATGAACTTAAGAGTTCATCATGATCTGTTGAACTAAAGAATTCATCGTTAGTTTTTTAGCTATTTCAGGCAATCTCATAGGGATGAATCAAAGACCTGCTGTTTTATTAAGGATAACTATATTACAGAAGAAACTTACTGAAAAAACCTTTTAAGATGCTCAACTTTCCAAGAATGAGGTAGGATTTTCCCTTCCTCTGTTTGTAACTCATAATTTTCAGCTCTGATCACCCTTGAGACGATATACGGGCCTTCCTAATTAGGCCCCAATTTCCTATGAGTAGGGTCCTTCCTTGCAAGCAAAAGTGTTCTAAGTACCAGATCTCTCACCTTGAAACTCTTGTGTCTGACCTTCCTGTCGTAGTACCTGGTTGTCTTCCTCTGGTAGCTCCTAATACGATGCAAAACGCTCTCCCTGTTTTTTTCCAAGAGGTCCAAGCTCAACTGAAGGGACTCCTCATTGTGTTTGTCATTTGCGAACTCAGTCCTGGGGGGGTGGGAGCCCAACCTCTACAAGCGCCACCGCTTTGGTTCCGAAAGCCAAGACAAATGGTGTTTCTTGAGTTGCTGACCTGACAGTTATTCTGTAAGCCCATAGTTCTTCTGGGATGTGTTCCACCCATTTACTTTTCTTATCTTCCAGCTTGGTCTTCAGGGCTGCTTTTATGGTCCTGATGGTGACCTTTGCTTGTCCATTGGATTAAGGATGAGTTGGAGCTAAGAAATAGTTCTTTATCCCCAGCTTAGCATAGAATTTCTTGAATTTGGGGTTGTCAAACTGCTTCCCATTGTCGGACACAATAGCTCTAGGGACCCCAAACCGGAAAATTATAGATTTTCAAGTAAAGTTTTGAATTTTCTGTTCAGTAATGGTTGCCAAAGATTCTACCTCTGCCCATTTGGTGAAATAATCCACCACTATAATGGCAAACTTACACTGTCCCACCCTGGTGGGAAGGGGTTCCAGTATGTCCAGACCCCACTACTGGAATGGCAGGGGGCTCATCACTGGAGATAAAAGCTCTGGTGGGCAATGAGGGACATTGGCGTGGACTTGGCAGACCTTGCATCTTTTGACCAAGTCTGTGGCATCCTTAAGCATGGTGGGTTAGTAGTACCTTTGCCTCAATGTCTTTCCTTCCAAAGCCTGAGCTCTGATGTGGTTGCCGCAGACTCCTTCATGGATTTCTTTGAGAATAAAATTAGAGTCTTCGTCTCCCATTCATCTAAGGAGAGGTGCTGAGAAACCTTGCTTGTATAAGTTCCCTTGCAAGATAGAAAATCTGGGCGACCTGGCTCTTAGCTTTGTAACTTCCTTGGGGTCTTCTGGCAAGGTTCCATTTTGTAAATACCCAATGATGGGGTCCATCTAGCTCGGCACGACTAGAACAGGGAGCACTTCTTCTTCCTGGGCGCTTACTGATGGCTCTGCTAGATGCTCCACTGGTATTAGCCTATCAAGGTTCTCTTGCTAAGCAGTTGCCAGCCTTGCCAAAGCGTGTGCTCGTGAATTCTCAAATCTAGGAACGTGTCTGATCTTAACTTGCACAAACTTCTTGACCAATTCCTGTATCTCTCTGAGGTAAACGATCATTTTCTCACCCTTAGCATCATAAGACTCCTCTATCTATTTGACTACGAGCTAGGAGTCACTCTAGATCTCCACCTGTTCTGCCTCCATTGAGCGAGCAAGGTTGAGTCCAGCAATAACAACTTCATATTCTGTCTTGTTGTTTGAGGCCTTAAACCCAAATCTGAGGGCGTATTCGACGTTTACTCCATCTAGAGAGGTCAGAATTAAGTCTGCCCCACTTCCTTGAGCATTGGAAGCTTCATCCACTAAAAGCTTCCATATGGGGAAGTCAGGTATTAGCTGTATGGCCTCCATGGTTGTTGCTATCGTAAATTCTGCGATGAAATCTATCAAAATCTGTCCTTTGATTGCGATTTTTGGCTTGAATCTGATATCAAACTCACTAAGCTCCATGACCCACTTAACCAGTCTCCCTAAAGACTCTGGTTTATGCAGCACTTGCTTCATCGCTGTTCTGTTGGTACCTCGATAGTATGAGCCTAAAAGTATAGTCTAAGTCTCCTGGTCATTGTCACCAAAGCTAAAACAAGCTTCTCCATTTTTGGATATCTCTTATCTACCCCCTCAGAGATCTGCTATAGTAGTAGACTGGTTGCTGAGATCTGTCTCGTTCCCTCACTAGTGCTGCACTGGTTGAGAAATCTAAGACAACTACATAGAGAGTAAGTACTTCCTTTTCCAAGAGGCTTACCAGAATAGGAGGGGAGCTCAGGTAAACCTTCAAAGCTTTGAATGCTTCTTTACACCGGGTATTCCACTGAAAATGCCTTCTTTCAGACTTGAAAGAAGGATTGACACTTATCACTTGATTTGGACACAAAACGACTCAAGTAGTTATTCTTCCAGTCAAGCGTTGGATCTCTTTTATATTAGATGGCGATTGCATATCCAGAATTGCCTTAACTTTTCCTAGGTTAGCCTCAATCCCTTTGCTTTTGACTATGAAGCCCATAATTTTTTCTGCAGATACTCCGAAGGCACATTTTACGGGATTAAGTTTCATTTTGTATTCCTTAAGGACCTAGAATGATTCTGCTAGATGCTCGATGTGGAGCTCTGCCTTTAGTGATTGTACCTACATATCGTCGATATAGACCTCCATGGATATCCTAATTTACTTTTGGACATTTGATTCACTAGGCGCTGGTAGGTGGCTCCAGCATTTTTCAACCCAAAAGGCATGACCTAGTAGCAGTATGTTCCTTGCTCAGTCATAAATGAGGTCTTCCCTTAGTCGATTGATACATCATGATCTAATTATAGCTTGAGAAAGCATCCATGAAGCTGAGGAGCTCGTGTCCAACAGTGGCATCCACTATTAAGTCGATCCGAGGTAAGGGAAAGCTGTCATTGGGGGCATGTTCAATTGAGATCAGTGAAGTCAATGCAGAGTCATCACTTGCCATTGATCTTCTTGACAAGAACCACATTGGCTAACCAGGTAGGGTAGTCTACTTCCCTGATGACTTTGGCGTGGAGAAGTTTGCTGACCTCCTCATTGATTGTCTTCTGGCATTCTGGGGCAAAACTTCTTCACTTCTGCTTAATAGGCTTACAGGTGGGATTCACACTTAACTTGTGTGTGATAACCAAGGGGTCAATACCTTCTATGTCTTCTTGGTTCTAGGCGAACACTCTCATGTTCTCCTTTAGGAACTAGATGAGAAGGTCCTTAATTTCCTTGCTTAGTTTAGACCTGACGTAAACAAGGTGTTCTGGCTCCTCATCAAGCTGAACAGGCTCTAGTTCTTCTGATGGCGTTGGTCTAGTGTTCAGTTCGTCTCTCATATTGAGCTCATCTAACTAGATATTTTCAACTTCTTTCTACTTCATCGAAGTCATGTAGCACTCTGTTGCTACACGTTGGTCTCCTCGGACCATTCCAACTCCATTTTCTATAGGAATTTTCATAACCAAGTGATAGGCAGAGGGGATTGTCTTCATTGCATTGAGGGAAGGTCTCCCGAGCAGCATATTGTATGTAGAAGGGACATCAACCACTAGGAATCTTACTGCGGTGGTGGCCTAGTAGGGAAGATCTCCCATAGTGAGCACGAGCTGGATTGAGCCGAGGGGCAATACCCTCTCCTCTGAATAGTTTTGTTAGCCAAGATAGTCCTTACCACCAACGGATCATCATGGGGATGTTGGTAACCTTCCAAGTCTGAGTCTGAGAAGGTGGTGATTGTGCTCAGCCGTGGTGCCATGGACACATTGTGCATCTCTAGTGCTTCACCAGCTCTGATTCTGCGCAAGTGAGCTTTCTTGGCTGAACTGGACTCCCCACCTCCCGCGAATCCTCTAGATATTACTTTGATCTCCCCCAAGGATTGCCAATGTTGCACAGGGGCTTGCTGTTGTGGTGCTAGAGGTGGTGGAACTCGATTCTGATTGTCATGGGTTACATAACAGAGCAACTGCCCTCTTTGGATCAGGAATTCAATCTCCTTCTTCAATTGGATGCAATCATCGGTGTGGTGACCATGATCCCTATAGTACTCACAGTACTTTGCGAGATCTCTCTTTGCTGGGTCTGCCTTCATCCGTGGTGGCCACCTTAGGAATTTCTCATTTTTCACCTCATACAAGATCTGTGATATCGTTGCGGTGAGAGGAGGGAGCTGACGAGGTGAGTACCTTGGCTGCAACTCTAGTTGTGGAAGACCTAGGCGATTTCTAACATCTCCCCTTTTTTTGGAGGAGCGATCTCTATCTCTTCTGGGGGACCTTTCTCGCCCTCTTTCTCTTCTGGGACTTTGGTCCCTTTTTTCTCCTCTTTCCCTTTATCTTTTTGCGTGGATGAGCTCCCTACCTTTGAGAGAAGAGCTTCCTTGCCATTTATATATTTCTCTTCTTTAGCCAGCACCTCGGCCATGCTTGCTTGAGGATTCTTTGATATGGAGAACATCAAGTCCTTGGATTGCACTCCCAAACCAGCTATGAAAGCAGTAATGAAAAAATTTTCGTCTAGGACATCTACCTTTAATGACTCCGAATTGAATCTTTGGACATAGGACTTGAGGTTCTCTTGGGGTCCCTGCTTCACATTCAATAGGTGGTAGCTCGACTTTCTGTAGGTCCGAGCTCCTATGAAGTGAGATACAAAAGATATGGAAAGTTCTTTAAAGGAGGAGATTGAGGCTGGGGGGAATCTGTTAAACCACGTCAGGGCTGAGCCTTT
This sequence comes from Ilex paraguariensis, assembly GCA_963454935.2. Classification (NCBI taxonomy): domain Eukaryota; kingdom Viridiplantae; phylum Streptophyta; class Magnoliopsida; order Aquifoliales; family Aquifoliaceae; genus Ilex; species Ilex paraguariensis. The sequence goes on from CAUOFW020002750.1 coordinate 20,414, forward strand.
CAACGTGATGGCAAAGGCTCGGCAACGTATAAGGTCCTGTTATCTATACAACTCCATCTAGTTCTTATAGGTGTTGAGGTGGTTTACGGGGTCTTTCGTCCCATCAAAAGTCTCTATTTGCGGCATTCTAAATTTTGGAGGGACGAAAAAGTGAAGCACGCCCGAGGTGAATGGGGATTCAGTCTGCTGCACTATGGCATCCATTGTAACTGGGGCCCTACTCTTCACAGCCTCTTTCATGTGGCTGAGCTCCTGCTAAATATCTTTGAAGTGTTGCTCCTAGTACTACTCTCTTCTTTCATGCTGATAGGGGAAGAAATCATTCCTCTCGACCCTATCATTTTGACTCTGAACTTCTTCATTGTGGCCATTCCTGGGGGGTAGGTGGGGAACTTGTCCCATAGTCTGATTATTTTCTCCTCTTTCACTAACTTCTCTGAGGGGTTGCTCTCTGTTAGGGGCATTATTCTGGCCTTCCTAGGCCAGTCGTGCCTCCTGAGAGAGTTGCAAAAGCTTCAGGAGTTCCTCATTCTGTTGTAGCAAACGTTGATTGGCTAGGCGAAGGGCCTCAAACTTGTTATTTGAAGGGGGATTCCCCATGGGAGGAGTAGCCTCTGTTGCAGGGTAGAAACCTGGGACATTCTCGGATTGTCTGCCATTAGTAGCTTCCTATTGGTCCTGCAGTCGTGGTTGATTTGTTTTTCTTCTGCTCATGTTGCGAGTTGAGACCATCAGTCACTAAAAGATCAGTTTATTTGTGATAGAAACAGTCGTTCCCACAGACAACGCCAAACTAATGGTGCAAATTAAAGTGGATGAGCAGAAGGTATAAATTATGCTTGGCAGCTTGGATCTGAGCTACAAGGCTCGAGAGGATTGTAATAAGTATTTGTTGAGGGACTGGGGTGATTTGCACAGTGAAAATATAGTGGTTCATCGGCTCGGGAGCTCAGCTAGTCTATTCTTTAATTGAGGCTCTTTCTCCTTTTTTCTATATTGATCGCTAAAAAGGTTTTTTTTTTTTTGAGGGCTTTTGGTACCACTAGGGTTCTATATATGTTTTTTTGGAGGCATTATACAGTATTTATAGAGTTGTTTCATGTTCTATGGGATTTGCACCGAGATCCTTGCCATTTATCCGTGAAATCCTCCTTGATCTTAGGAGAAGATCTTGGCTGGTTGATAGTTTTGTGCCTTGATTGTAGCTTGGTCGTTTGTTTCGGGGGTGCCTTCTATTATCCAGTTGGCCCTTCCTTACACCTTCTTTTGCTGACTCTGGGGGAACTCGAGGTCTGGGCCCCTGAGATCTGGAGGTCTTACCTGATCTCCTTGCCTGAGCTCATACTTGTAATTTATTTGAGATATCATCAGGAGTAACCTTATTTGAACTTAAAAATTTGATATAATTTGCTGACATAATGGTGTGATTTCATAGGAACCATTGGATCAATACTAAATTTTAATGTTTGATGGGGTCTACAGTGAATCCAAAGGTCACAGTGAATTATGTCAGTAAATTAGGTCACAATAACATTACTCTTTTATTAGTTAATGTGAATCCCACCAAATATGAACTCAACAGTTATAGTATCAATAAGCATTACCATGACATCTAATTGGAATAAAGATTTAGATTTTTAAATTTTTAAGGCAACGCTAAAAGGCTTCAGTGACAATCATCTCAAGTTCGAATTTGATAAGAAAGCCATAATTATTATTTTTTTATATACATAATTTACAGCTGATTGTTTATTTTTAAATGATTAATTCCACACAACAAAAGTTTTTTTTTTTTTTTTTAATGCAATGTAACTAGGAAGATGTTTCAAATACCACACGTGGATTAATGGGTATTTGGGTTTAATGTAATCCATTTGATATCTTCGTATTTGAGAATCAACAAATTCGACTCCGCATTGCTCACCAAATTTCGTTCTCACCAAATTTCGTTCTGTACCAGTTGTGTGTGGCCCCCAGATAAAGTGCCTTTACTGAAAACAGTTCCTTGCTATCGCCACTAATAGGAGATATTAGCCAGTGGTGCAAGGCTGAGCAAAGGAGCTTAATATTGATTTGTCTCCTACAGAATATGCAACCAAATGTCTGATATCTCCAAAATACGAAATTTGTAGCGGGGTACAAATGTTTCGGTGTCGATCGTTACTATCAGAAAATGAATCCCACGTGATCAAATGATTAAGCTCATCTAATCGGTTTTGATTTGTCCCGTTGTCAACAAGTTCTGATTTGTCATTTTCTTTATCTTTATGTCTTCTCTAATACTTAATCTACTGGGTTACGTATTTGACCTTTATTCAAGGTATAATTGGTCTGAGTTTCATTGGAGATGTGTTTTTATATATTTGTTTAAGTTTAAACTTAAATTCAAGTTCATAGTATAAAATTTTACAAAATTTATTTTGATCATATAACCAAAAAAATAAGTCGAGCTTGACCAAAAGTTGAAGTTCAGCAATCTTTACCTCAGTTTGTGCTTGTAATACTCAACCCAAGCAAAATTTGATCATGTCTATTTGCCTGTGTTTTAGGAAATCCAAAGTCTGCCAATTTAAAGTTTTTTTCCAAGAGTAACTGATTTAAATTGCTAATCTTTGAAATTATTGTCTCAAAAAATTTTGTGGGACCCAATAAAGATTTGGACAAGAACAAGAAAGTTAAGTATGCATTAAATGTTTTTAGGTCAATGGTGCAAGGTGACATTTATTAATAAAATGTTTAGTTCAGTGTTAAAATAATAGTCCGTTTAGTTGGGACGGTAGAAAAGTAAAGGGATGAAAAAATAGGAGTAGTGTCTTTCCATTCTGGAAGGATTTTTTTTTTTTCATCTTTTCTGTTTGGTAAGAGGGGTAAAAAAGTGAAAAGAATAAATATTTTATTGTTTTATTTGATATGAAAAAAATAAAAGAACATTAGTACTACTGAAATATCAAAAACACTCTTAATGGAATATAATATATTTACCAGAGAAATAAGGTTGAAATGAGTAAATGGTAATTAACCGATACTTAAAAAGATGTGGATCCCACCTCAAACATCATGTCAGGCTCTTTTAGCCATTTTTTTTCCCGTTTTCGGAGGGATTAAATTCAGCGGGTGGGAGGAATTATTTTTCCATCCATCTTTGCATTCTAACCAAACAGAGGAAAATTGCATTTTCTATTCTACTTTCCATCCATCCATCCATTTTTCACTTATACCAAACATGCCATGAAGGGTCATATACATTTGGCTAAAATAAAGGCGTATTGGTTCAAATATAGTAAGTAGGATGTGTTAGAAGATGTTTTTCAAATAATTGATACAAAAACGAAATCTACAATCCGAGGTATAATAATAATTGCAAGTGCAAAATGAATTAGAAGACAAATTATCCCCAGTATACAATTGACCCAAATTCTTCTGTTACTATTTGAAGGATTTTCACAACCTAGGTATGGCATGCATGAACTTTGAGAAAGAGAAAAATAATAACGCCACAAGGGACAAAGAGAGATTGGAAGGAGGAAAAGTAGAAATATTTTTAGTGTAATGAATTGGAATAAAACTCCTATTTGTAGGTAATGAAGAGGTACAAAGGTATCTTTCTACTTATTGATATCATTTCAATAAAAAAAAAAATCACTTGAAGACACTTTTTCATAAAGGCACACTTTCATATCAAAACATATATGCATGAAAAAGTGCATATTCATAAGAACATATGTAAAAGACATTCAATCATCAAAAGTTACTCTCTCACAGAGGATGGAAAAGTGAAAGGAATAGATTTTTTATTGTTTTATTTGGCATGGAAAAAAATAAAAGAACATTAGTGCTATTGAAATTTCAAAAACACCCTTAATAGAATATGAATAATATATTGACCACAGAAATGTGGTTGAAATGAGTAAATGGTAATTAACCACTACTTAAAAGATGTGGATCCCATCTCAAACAACATGTCAAGTTCTTTTTGGCCATTTTTTTCTATTTTTGGAGGGATCAAATTTAGTGGGTGAGAGGAATTGTTTTTCCATCCAATTTTCTTTTCCATCCATCTTTGCATTCTAACCAAACAAAGAAAAATTGCATTTTCTGTCCTACTTTCCATCCATCCATCTATTTTTCACCTAAAATAAAAGGTGTATTTGGTTAGATATTGTAATTAGAATGTGTTAGAAGATGTTTGTCAAATAATGGATACAAAAACGAAATCTACAATCCAAGGTACAATAATAATTGCGGGTGCAAAAAGAATTAGAAGATAAATTGTCCTCAATATACAATAGATCCAAATTCTTTTGTTACTATTTGAAGGATTTTCACAACCTAGGAATAGCCTAAACCTTGAGAAAGAGAAAAAGAATAATGCCACAAGGGGCAAAGATTGATTTAGAGGCAAAGTAGAAATATTTTTAGTGTAATGAAATGGAATAAAACTCCTATTTGTAGGTAATGAAGAGGTACAAAGGTATCCTTCCGCTTATTGATATTATTTCATAAAAAATGACATCTTTTCATTTGAAGACACTTTTTTCATAAAGGCACACTTTCATATCAAAACACATATGCATGAAAAAACACATATTCATAAAAAAAGATGAAAAATACATTCAATCATCGAAAGTTACTCTCTCATAGAAAAATACCCAAACACATTCACTTATTTACAAAAAGACAAGTAATCTTCATTATGAAATGTCTAACATGATGAGATTACTTTAGTGCCGCTTGGTACTCAATATCAGCTATTACGTTTTTATTAGGGTTCTTTTTTTAGTTATGGTGTATTTGGTATGATGGATGAAAAAATAAAATGATAAAAAATGGGACTCTTTCCTTGTCTCCTGGGAGACATCTTTCCTTCCCTCAATTAGTGTAACTTTCAACGCAAAAACTATTTGCACCGGCAATCATATTATTTGAGTCAGTAAATGAGGTGATGCAATGCTGATGCCAAAAAGTATTAGCATCAGGAAATAGCCAAAGAAAAAAACCTGAGGCTAAAGATTAATGGATGTCATCTTTTTGCATCGGTAGCTATTGCTGTGGAAAAAAAATTCCTTTTGTATCAGCAAAGTACCAACGGAAATAATGAATATTTGTGTCAATAGGTTGCCAACACAAATAGTTGGGCATGCGTCCTCATTTCTGAACAACATACAATTATAGGGCATGCATCCCACATCTTATACGTGAAAACCAAGTCATCAGTTACTTTTTTGACCTCATAGTATGACCTAGCCAGTTTTATTCCCTTAGGGAAAGCTTCATTGAACAACTTAAGCATAAGTGTTATTGACTTGTCCGTCCATCCGCTCAATACCTTACTGACTGGATCGAATTTTTCGCACCCTGGATACAATTCATTTTCACATCTTCCAAAAGCTTAAAAAACTTCATAGTTTGTTCGTTAGGACCTTACCGAGAATCATTAATCGGTGATTTGGCACTCCCGACATCTGAGCCAACAATTTTAACTCCTATAACATCTCATATCATTCCAGCATATTGTCCCCAATTTCAGATTCAATTATTTTATGATCATCTTTTTGGTTATCACGGACTGAAATAAATGCTTCACCATGATAAGTCCAATTCTTGTATTTTCTTGAGAAGCCACATAAAATTAAATGTTTTTGCATGTTTAATCATTTAAGAATGTAGCTATTCAAACATGTCCTACATGGACAATATAGATCATCTAATTTTTTGACTTATTGGAGTACGGACACTCAAGGAATTGTTGAACCCCTTCCAAGTTTACACTCGAAAGCCTCTCTGTTGACTCAATCTTGTCCCTATTTTTGCTTTCATCAATTGTTTCAAACATCTACGACAACAGTACATAGTCATCATGTCAACGCAAAATCACAATCATAATCATTTCTACATGTTTATGCTTCATGTATGCATCGTGATATCCATGCCTTCATTTCAAAATGGGACTCTCCAAGTGACGTTCTCCTCCTCTAGTCAATCTCCTAGGCCTGATATGGATATGCTTCTTATTACTAAAAACATCTAATCTATATACAACCATGTGATAGAATTGTGAGTCGGTTAATGGACGATAAAGATCGTAACATATCAACGGTTTTCTTAATTAAAATAGTTGATGATACTTGTCCCCGAATCACAACTCAACATAGTCCTAAGAACTAAGAAATCAATAATATGATATTCAACTCTTAAGATGATTTTTCAATTTAAAATAAAATAAGAATGAAGATAATAAGTATAACGAGTTTGGCTCACAAACAAATTTAATTATAAAGCTTATTTAATAAATGATTGACAAAAAAGTTCCCAAACACTGACAGATATGGAAGAGAGAGAAAGAGAGAGAGAGAGAGAGAGAGAGAGAGAAAAGATAGGTAAGATTGAGAGAGGCAGTGAGATAGGCTGGGCGGAGGCAGTGGTGGCTAGGCAATTGCTAGGTAACGATGGGGAGAAATGAAGGAAAAAAAAGAGAGAAGATATGGAGTGTAAAGTGGTCGATTGAGAGAGAGAGACATCTGATGAAGAGGCACGACGGGAGAGAGGAGAAAAAGGGAATGGGATTTAAGTTCTAGGGTTTTTAAAATGATGTTGTTTGTGGCAAATAAACATAAATGACGTCACTTTGATTTAAATTTTTTTTGTTCAAGACCTTTTTTGGCAATGAGAGAAATCTATGAGTTGTCCTGGCGAGTAAAGGAGTGATTATGTCACTCAGGCTTATGAGTTAAAGTAGAACTGAGGACAAACCTTGGGTGCATAAACTGGTTCATCAACTCATACACTAGTCAATTCAGGACTTGCGCTTCGGTGGAGATTTGAACCCACACCAAAGACTTGAATATGGTTTGTACAAGCGACTAAGGTCCATCCTACTAACCAACCAACCACACTTTTATCACCTAGGAGACTTGAACCCTTGACCTCAAAAAGACAAAGCCTTCACTACCTTACCGAATCAAACTATATGCCTTTTTTTTGCATCGGGAATCTGGCCGATCAAAAAAGAATGATCCAAAAGCCCCAAAAGCCTTAATTTCTTGTAGTGAGTTGAAATGATTTATTTTTTTATGCTTGGTAGGATAGAAAAGTGGGAGAATCAAAAAAAGGATAGACACATATTTTACCATTATATTTGTACATGATATTAATGTGTATATAATATGTAATAGATAAATAGGATATATGCGTATATTAAAAAGATATAAAGGTAAATAACAAACATTACAACACATATAATTAACTTTTTATCTATTTTTCCTCTTAATTTTAGAGAGAGAGATTTTGGTGAGTTGGAAAGAAGGCTGACTAATCCATTAACTTTTTTTCCTTATCAAATATGATGTTTTATCTATTCTTTCAACTTTTCACCATTATATTTTTTCATTATACCAAATAAAACATTATAGTTTTATCTTAACTTAGTTTTGCTGATATTAGGCAGATACTATTAGTCTACAATATTAATAGAACAACGCTATAGGCACCTAAGTATGTATGACTGCATAAAAAATTTAAGGATGAATATCATAATATTAAGAGTATTTCTAAAAAGATGATAAAAACTTCGAATTATTGTTGAAAGATTAATCATGAAGTTTGAATTTTGTACGTATTAACTTTTGAGTCGATAGTTTCAGCAGTATTTATGCTTGAGAATGGTAGTTAGGTAAGTTTCTAAATATTTTTAGGTCAAAATTAGATTATTTAAATCTGAAAGGTTGAAAAACCTTAGGATAAGTGATATAGTGTGCATTAGAAGTTTGAATGTATTCCCAAATTGAAACACATTTTTGTAGGGAATTTGAAGTAGGAAAAAGTTTGATACTACCTTAGTATTTTCAAGATAAATTTTTACCCCGATGTCCAATTTTTATTATATTTGGAAAGTATAAACTAGACTTTGAGGGTTATAAAAGTATATTTCATAAAAAAATCGTGAACCGAAAGCTAAATAGGTCAAAATCGAGTCAGAAGTCTGGGCCAAAAAGCTATCCGCGTCGGGATTGGAAGAGAATTGTCTGGACACAATTGTGAAGGTTCTGATACTAAGTTTTGATTGCCCGGATGCACTAAGCACCATCTAGACGCACCTATTGGGTTTTGGGCAGTGCGTTTTGACCGTTTGGATGCAAGTTTATTGTCGGGATGCGCCTCTGAATTTTGAGCATTTTTCATCCTATAAATACCCTAGGGACAAGTTTTAGGCTATTTTAACCATTGTTTTAACCCTAGAAACCTAAAACGAGTTGAGGAGAAGGAAAATAGAGAGATCTTGATGGATTAACACAGCAAAATTGCATCAAAAAAACGTTAGGATCAACGTCTATGAAAATTAAGTTGGGGTTCTTTCTCAAGTTCATTCATTTTATTTTCTATTCGATTATATATGACAGATATACAATGTTTTTATACTCTTTTTGATAATATGATATATTTTTTGGAAGAATTACACGTTTTACAACACAAATTTCATGTTCTTGATTTCAAAAACATAGTTCTTGATTATTATCAATTTAGAGATGTTTTTTGGGGATCTCTTGCATATTTTCTTGAAATTATTCTATTTTAAAAATTGTAGAACTATGATTCGTGATTTTATGTGGATATGATGACAATTATCTCTTGTATTGATGGGTATGATAAATGTGGATTACCTTCGATCGAATATCATATAGTGCATAGTAACGTTTTTTACCTTGAAGGGTTTGAAGGTCTCCCATCACTTGTAGTGGACTTGATTGGTTACTTACGAGATTCAAGAATTTGCACTATTCGCTCATGGGATTGATGTAGGGGCTAGTATACTATTCATGGCAATGATTCGTCACTGCTGATGCGTCAGTATACATTATTTCTAAAATAGTCTATCCTTGTGAGGATTGATTGGAGAATTTTGTGTGCGTGTGGGTCATGATATTCTCGATATTTATATTCATGCTATCTGCGTACATGAGATATACTTGTGATTATCAATTATTATTTCGAGAATTGTTCCTTCTTCTTTATGAACTTTACTGTTAGTACTGTAAACTTAAAATCTGATTAATGTAGTCAGTTTACACTAAAGAAATCTAATTCATATAAATTTTATATTTCACTAGACTTCTGTAAACTCTGTCTTATTTTTCTTAACTGATGGTTCATAGTCCAAAAAATACTATCACAATGCATTAGATGCTCGTGTTCTTGAATCAAAGTTGATGATGCACAAAAATGGTTTTGCACACCACCTGTCAAGTGTAGATAATAAATGCAATGAAATCAACGAAAAAATTAAAGAAGACACAATTTATAGTGGTTCGGTCAATTCGACCTACGTCCACTCTTCAATGGCTTCAGTCGCCGGGTATTTTATTGATTCAAAGGTATGAAAAATGGAGATACAAGCTTTGAGAGAGAGAATGGAGAATCAAAGAAAATAGTAATCTCCGGTAGTCGGTTCGTCTTCTGTAAGTCTCTGATGGAGCGTGTGTTTCTTTTCTTTTCTACCAGATTGGAGCTATTTTATAGCAGCTAAGAGATCATTCTTGTGGAGATCATGACATATCCTCAAGGCTTCTTTATTGCAGCTAAGAGATTATTTTTGGTGGAGATCACGACTTATCCTCAACGGAAGGAGGAGGTTGGGGAGCTCTTCACGAAACGTGGTCAAAGATTGGACCGTTTCCTTCGGTGGTGCAGATAAGCTTCCCGTGCTCTCCTCTTGGTGACGTGCTAAGCAGGAAGTCTAACCGGCCTTGGACTGTCTTGGACTTGGTGGATTTGGATCGTTTCCTTTGGTGGTGCAGATAAGCTTCCCGTGCTCTCCTCTTGATGACGTGCTAAGCAAGAAGTCTAATCGGTCTTGGACTGTCTTGGGCTTGGTGGAATCAAAATGAGGTTGGACTCCCCAACTGGGGTTGGACTTTAACACATAAATTGGACTATTTGGGTTTAACCCATCAAAAGTTGTTGTTTTATATATACGTTATATTTTGAAATATGTGGGGGATTGTTGTATTTAATATATATTTCAAAATATAATATATATTTATTTATTTATAACATATATATGTTTACAGAAATATAAATTAAAAAAAAATATTTTATTTAAAAATTATTTTTAGACCTATTAGATGACCTGAATAGTATACCTTATGACCATTTGTCTTATTATTTATATTATTTTATTATATTATATTGGAATTGTATTTTTAAAGTTTTTGACCGTTGGTTAATAACCGTTAAATTTTACAATTGACCGTTGGATGCCAACCAATGCATCCATATTGCTATGCAACTCTTCAATTACTATTTAAAACATTTGCCGGTGTACGAAAACAAGAAAGAAAAGAAGGAAAAGTAAGGGAATAAAAGAAGGAAGCCCACTGTTCAGATTTTATAAAGACTATGGTTCAGATTTAAGAAGAAAGGACAGTGTACGAAAAGTAAAAAAAAAAAAAAACAGAAAGCAAAGCAGAAAAACCAAAATTTGATATATTTTCCCATATACTACTACATGAGGTCTGGGTATTTATTTGGGAACGATCAAGAATTGTTCGAGACACCTTTATATTTATGAGTGCACGCTTGTAGAGAAACGATAGTTGAATCTTGGAGGATAGGACGCCATAACCTGTTGCACCGGGTTTCATACTCAGAGGTGTCAAAATCTATTTTTAAGAACAGTGACTACACGTCTTTATAAATAATTTTTCTTGTATTATTTATCATATGATTTTTAGCATTTTTGAATTGATATTTTTACAAAAGATCACAAGTAAAAGAATATGATCACTGGTTCAGGGGCTTCATCATTTTAAACCTTGCATACCTGAATCACACGAGTAAAGAATATGATCACTTGGTAGAAGCATAATTGAATTTAAATTCTAACGGAGGAGAATTGAAAGCATTGATATGCCACCTTGGTCAGATGACAGTAACGTGCTTCCTGAAGTGCATTCATGGCATCGTTTACTTGCTCAATATCATGCCAAAAGAGAATTATGTAATTGAGACTTTATGATCATTACTTTTTTTTTTGAAGTAATCATGAATTTTTTTTGTTTATTTCTATTCTTATATTGATACATTGTACATGTACAATTTAATGATACTATTATCAAAATATTATTTTGAGGTTAATTGGTTTAAAAATTATATTTTTAATAGTAAGTGTTGATTATTTTGTTTTCTCATTACCAAATTTATTTATTTGAAGAATAATTATGTGACTTGGAAACTACTCTGAAATTTTTTTAATAAAAAAAAAATACATTTTTAGGCGAGACCAATTGCTACTACTAGAAGTCTAGTTTTAATCTTTCTTTTAGTGGCGACATGATATATTTTACCTTTATTGACATTTTTTATATTGTAAATAAAATTTTCACTTAAAATGATAATTTTGAAATGTCATAGTTAAATTATTTAGTCACAGTCTAGTGGCAGTAAAAAAATTATCACTAAAATATATAGTGACAAATTTTACACATTTAGTCGCAACAATTTTTGTAGCTAAATGTCCAATTTTCAAGTGTTTAGCCACAATTATTAGTCAATTTAATTCACTTGAAACTTGGAGGGGGTAAATTGCAGCATTTAAAATTGCAAAGAGTTAGATTGCAACAATAGACATAGTTAGAAGGGATAGATTGTAATTAACCAAAAAAATAAAAATATATAGACAATGTCTTCGTGCAATCCTAGTTAAATGAGTTTAGAATGTCAAAATTAAGTTGCTTGTATTTGACATTGACATTGACATGACTCAATTATTTTCAAGTTCATATGTAAAACTCATCAACCTTGTATAATTTTGAAGATATAATGATGAATTCTTATGTTGAAACTTGTCGCCCAAGCCTAAATATTTGTCAACTAAGCTGTCGCTTTATATCTTTTTAATGCTAAAATAATATAAAGCTTTTGTCGCCGAAACTAGTAAACAGTAGCTGTCATTAGGTTTAGTATTTTGGCTGAACACCGCAGAAGCATGCCAAAGTTTAAGTATTGTCTAGGCAAAGGCATGTGGAGCAGGGTGGATTACCGGTCACCATCACAGTCAAATCACACAATATTAGAAAGGATCTTTTACATTTTATACCTTAAAAAATTTTAAAAATTTTAATTTATACTCACAAAAATTAAAAATTTTACATTACACCCTCAATAGATCAAAAATATTACAATATAACCCATCTGTTAACTTACGTTATTTTTTCCGTAAAAAACTAACCCACTGACACCAATGAAAAAATTAACAGAAAACTAACAAAAGTGTAACATTGTTACACTATTGTTACACTTTTGATACATTAAGATGCAATATGTAAAATTTAATCTTTATATGTGCAAAGTAAAGCTTAAAATGTTTCAATATGTACAATATAATTCCCACTAAGAAAATATTTTACATTGAGCTATGCATTTCGTGAATTCCATAGATGCAGCTCATAAGTTTGCCTCGTATGTTTCAAGGATGGTATCCACGACTTGAGCTACTTTTCTGGTCATATTTTTAAAAACAGCCACTGCTCCTCCACCCACACCCACACACACACACAGATAGATGGGAAATTCAATGGCCATTTCTGCCCAATGCAACAGACAGTAACGCAGTCGATTCAACATTTTGCATGAGAGCTGGTGAGCAATCTGCACAAATTAAGAAGCGATAGGGTGGTAGAAGAGTCCATGTTTTTCCCACAAGTGAAATAGATTTCTAAAACTTACCGGAAAAAATAGAAATAGATTCCTAAATAGAATGCATATAAGATTAGTACAGAAAGATTCAGTAAGTATATATACCATGTAAAAGCTTAAACTTAATATCATTTGATAAAAAAAGAAATGCTAATATTTATTACAACATTGAAGTTATTTAATACAAACTGAATGTAGGTTTTTTGTTACATTCATGACAAATAAACTTTTAACAAATGTATGCAAAAAAAGAAAAAAGAAAAAAGAAGAGGTTATTAAGAAGGGAAAGATAGTTTTATAATTTTAATTTTAATGTTGAGCATATTGTTGGAACAAAAAATCAGCAATAGAAAAAATATCCTTAAGGGTGGTCTAGTGGTTTACTCCCCAAAGGTCTCAAGTTCAATTCCTTCTCACATTTATTAAGTCTAGCCACCCTTGTCCCTTGAGAGACATGTTCTAATCTAGTTCAAGTTACGGTGGTAAGTTACTGAGTTTGAGAGAGTAGTCGGCGCAATCTTAAACACCCTGTAATAAAAAAAAATCTATGAACGGATAATCACAAAACAGTCTAAAAAAACTCAAAATCATTCCTCATAGCCACATAAATAAGCAAGAACAGTTCTATTCAGAACATTTTTTTTGGGTAAAATCACAAATGAATCTAGTAAATTAAAGAACAACAAAAAACTCCATTAGGAGCAACAAGTCTGCTAGATAATTTTTGGTGTTTTTAAAAAGGATACAGCGGCGCAGATTCGTTGCAACAATGAAGTCATTAACGATGTAATTTACCTCTGCAAGTGGAAGAAACAAAGCCATAAAAGAACCCACAAAAGCAAATTAGTGAAAATTTTGCTGCAATTTTTTACATAATCTCTTGGAGTTCGATATCCCAACTGGAGCAAAAATAGTAAGAGGAATGGAAAGTGAGCACCTTAGGCTAATAGCTTGACAAGATTAACAAGAAAGTAAAAGAAGGTGTTTAGAAAGCAGGCACTTATGATCTACAGTAACCAAGATGGATGCCAGCATCTTATAAAGTCAAAACCCACAAAAATCAAGCCACAATCCTAAAGTCTGCACATTTGGACCAGAGTGGTACACAGAAGAACTCTTTCAAAGCATCCACTAAATAAAACTAAATCTTGGAACTTTATGGGAAGACAATTTAGAACCTTCATAGTGGATAGAGAGCATGTCCAAAATGAAGCAGATAAACCAAGTAAAAACCATGAATGACCTGTGGAAGCAGTAAAGTCATTTGGATTGGAAGAAACAAAGGACAAATTAATGAAAAAACTGTTGAATCATGAATTGGGTGATCACACTTGAACATTTGACTCATGAATGGATGTAATGTTTGACGGTTATTTTTCCATGCACGAGGAGAAAGATCATAGAGAGAAAAGTATAGGTAATTTGAATATGAACTAACTCAACCCTTAGAATAGTGATAATTGTGCCAGCCATTGCAACATCTCCAAAGGGTATATCCATTCACTTGAATTAGTGCCTTGCATGTCTATAAATATTAGTACATGAGGGCCTTGAGTATGGAATCAAATATTTACTCACCCTAATGACACTATGTCAATTTCATTAGGTATTTGCATCACTTTGATGCTTTCCCAAGATTACATGCAATCCCCAGTCTAACGACAGATCAATGCCAATATTATTTCATCCATCCGGAATCAACAGTGATATCATAGCCAAATTTTCTATCGGAACAAGTGACATTGAAAAATTTGAGATTTGACATTTTTGTTGTAACATGAGCTTTTATCCCAATCCATGGGGCTTTCGAAAAAATATATCCAAAAGAGGGTTGTTTTGAAAGTATTTCTCAAATTCAGATACTTTTAAAAACGTTAGTGGGAATGACGTTTTTATACAAAAGACGTCAGCTGGAGTAACGTTTTTAGCATAAAAACGTCAGACCAACTAACTTTTTTGTGCAAGACTGTAGCCCATTTACACCAAAAAAACGTCATTTGGGCTGACGTTTTTAGCGTGGTGGAAGACAGAAAGCTAAGGGATTTATGTCATGCTGTTGGACTTTGATCCCTTAGCTTTCCGTCAAAGTCCAACTGCATGATAAAAATCCCTTAGCTGTCTTCCACCACGCTAAAAACGTTAGTCAATCGTGTTCTTGATGGAGACTAAGAACAAGTCTCCTAAGCTAGAACGATTGAGAAGAACCCTTAACTTTCACAAAAGTGAGTATGTAGAGTCGGTGGGACTCTCGGGAGGTTTGGCGGTGTGGTGGAAAGAAGATATTGATCTACAAGTTGACCAAAAGTGTAAATACATGATTCATGCTATGTGTAGCACACCGCATGTAACAGTGAAGTGGCAATGTTCCTTCATTCACGCGAATATTGAAGTTGGTAAAAGACAGAGGTTATGGCAACACATCAAATCCATGGCTACCTCAGTCTCAGGAGCATGGATGGTAGCAAGGGACTTTAATGTCATTGGTTCATTAGGAGAGAAGGAGGGAGGTCTGGCTGGTAATGCCAAAAAAGATGGAGGAGTTACAGCAATTCATCTTAGATTGTAACCTTTTGGAACCAGCTTTAAAGGCCCTAGATTCACCTGGTCAATCAACAGACCAGAACCAGCCAACGTGGAGGAACGACTAGATCGGGTATTGATTAACCCAGAATGGTTATCCCTTTTCTCAGCAACACAGGTGATCCATGAAGCCAAGATGGGGTTGGATCATTGCCTAGTCCTCATTGATTTTGGTTTGTCTAGGAGGAAAGTGCCCCATTTCTTTAAATTTGAATACATGAGGTTGGAGGACTCGTCATGTGAGGAAGTGGTGAAGGAGAACTGGAAAGCTAGGGATACTGAATCTCCTAATCGGGTTAATATCAACAAATTGAGGCAATGTAGCTTTGCCCTCAGGTCTTGGAGCAAACAGAAATTTGGAGACAATAGAAAAGTGATCCAGGAACTGGAGAAAGAGCTCACATGAATTTAGATGCTGGACCCTATTGAGGAGAACTTATTAAGGGAGAATGAATTAGCTACTCAATTGGATGACATCAGATGCAGAGAAGAGAAATTCTGGTTGTAGAGATCCAGGATCAATTGGCTTAAAGATGGGACCGCAATACGAGATTTTTCCACCTTTCTACCATCCAAAGAAGGCAAAGAAACCAGATCCTAAAGCTTAAAAATGAGAAGGCTGAATGGGTTGAGGGGGATGAAGATATCAACGTCCTTGTTAGAGATTATTTCCAGAATTTGTTCAAATCCTCAGGGAAAAAGGATTTCAGAGAGGTGTTGGATGTGGTCCAATGCAAGGTTACAGAGGAGATGAATCTTTATCTGCTTAGGCCCATTACAGAAGAGGAAGTCCATAATGCTGCTAGTATGTTGGGTGCTCTCAAAGCCCCTGGTCCAGACGATTTTTCTGGCATCTTCTACCAGAAGTTTTGGTACATTGTGGGGAAAGACATTGTCCAAATGGTTAAGCTTTTCTTTGAGGAGGGTCAGATGTTAGAAGAACTTAATTAGTCAGTTTTGGTCCTCATCCTGAAGGAAAATACTCCAGAAACAGTGGCACAGTTTAGACCCATTGCCCTCTGCAACTTTTTGTACAACGTAATTTCAAAAGTCCTAGCCAATAGAATGATGGGGATTATGAGCTCTATTATCTCTCCGAACCAGGCAGCATTTATTCCTAATAGACAGATCTAGGACAGTATCGTCATTGCAAATGAAATTTTCCACCATCTAAAAGGGAAAAAGAGAGGAAAGGTCTCTGAAATTGCAATAAAGGTGGATATTGGTAAAACATATGACTGTGTGGAATGGGATTTTCTAGAGGCAACCATGCTCAAAATGGGTTTCAATGCCCGATAGGTGAACCTAATCATGCATTGTGTGACCACTATCTCATTCAAGGTGTTGTTGAACGGTGAAAGAAGATGTGAAATCAAGCCCCAAAGGGGAATTAGACAAGGTGACCCAATTTCCCCATACCTATTTATTATTGTTGCAGACGTTCTTTCATCCATGCTGACCAAAGGGATTGAGAATAGAAAGTTCAAGGGGATAAAGGTCAAAAGAAGAAGCCCTGAAATCTCCCACCTGTTTTTTGCTGACGACTCTCTTCTTTTCTTGAAAGCAAAGGAGGATGGGGTGATGGCTCTGTTAAGTACTCTCCAACGCTACTGTGTTGCCTCAGGGCAGTGTGCAAATAACCAAAACCAAAAGTCGGGTATCATATTCTTTTCCAATACTACCCAAGACCAAAAGATCTTCTTATGCAACTTGTTGGGTATGCAATGTCTCCCTCACAATGCCAAGTATCTGAGAATTCCTATAGCATGGGGTGCCTCTAGGAGAGAAGTCCTTGGATTCATCCTTGAAAGAATTCTAAAGAAATTACGAGGCTGGAAAAGCAATTGTCTATCACAGGCGGGCAAGGAGGTCCTCATCAAGGCAGTGACTCAAGCCATCCCCAATTACATCATGTTAGTGGTTGACCTTCCGAAGTTTTTTTGTCAAAAGCTTAATGGATATGTAAGGAAGTTTTGGTGGAGTAATGGGGAGTAAAGGAATGGGATTGGTTGGAAGAAATGGGAAACGATGACTGCCTCAAAGGAAGGAGGAGGCATGGGATTCAGAAACTTCAAAATTTTCAACCAAGCTCTTTTGGCTAAATAGTGTTGGAGACTCGTCAACTATCCTGAAGTATTTTGGGCAAAATTTTTGAAATCAATTTACTTCCCAAATGAGGACTTTATGAAGGCACCAAAGGGGCCAGACCATCTTGGATCTGGACAAGCCTCCTCCAAGGGAGAAACCTTCTTAAGAAAGGGATTCTGTAGCAGATTAGGGATGGCAATTTGGTTGACTTCTGGGATGATAAATGGATTCCCCATCTCCCCACACTTGGGATCCAGACACCGAAGATGCAGGGTTGTCCTGTTAACAAGGTGGCTAATGCTATGAAGATGAACTTAGTAGAGTGGAACACTGAAATCTCACAAAAAACTATCTCAAGTGATGAACTTAAAGCCATCAAGGCTATCCCAGTATCAGTCACAAGAGGCGAGGATAAAAGAGTCTGGAGGCCAAACAAGAAAGGGGAATTTTTAGTGAAATCTGGCTACAGATTGGGTAAGACTCTGGATCATGGTCGGAATAAGCCAAGTACCTCCTTCTCCCCTCACCCTAAGATGTGGCAGGTGTTATGGAATATGCACTCTACTCCCAAAGTGAAACACTTCTGGTGGAAGGCTTGTCACAATGTTCTTGCAACACAGGAGAACCTTTATAGGAGAAGATGTTCTCCATCGCCAATGTGTCCAATTTGCCGTGAGGTACCAAAATCTATAGAGCATATCTTGTTTGAATGTGAATGGACAAAGGTGTGATTTGGCCTGGATATGATGTTCATGCAGGAGCAGGAAGGTTTCTTTTCAATCACCCAAAGATCCTCAAAAGTCTTGGAGGTGGTAAAGAATACCCAAGACAGGTATGAGCTCTCGGGGAAAATGGCTACAGTTTGCTGGGTTATATGGAAGACAAGGAATCAGAAAGTTCTTAATGATGAAGTCCCAAATGCTCTAGCAACTGTGTTAAAGGCAAGAGGAATGTGGAGTGAATTTCTTAACGCAAGAGTGAGAGGAGGTCAAGAATTGCATCAGCAATCAATGGTGGGGGTGGAGGCAAGGCTGCAGCCAGTTCCTGCTTCGTTTATTAGCTGCGATGGGGCTTACAATCCAGAATCTAACAAAGCGTCTTGCGGAGTCCTGCTGTTCCAGTCGGAGGAAAGTCTAGTGGATGGCATTGCAAAGAAGTTCCTAGCGTCTTCAAGCATAGCAGTGGAGGCAGAGGCAGTAAGGCAAGCCTGTCTTCTGGTCAACGCTAGGAACCTGGAAAATGTTAACAGTATTCAGTGACTGCCTCAGTGTCATCAAGCTGTGTTACTGAGGATGCCCCCCATGGGAAATTTGCACTTTGATAGAGGATATTAGAAGCTATGCTATTTTACACAAGCCAAGGGCCAGGAACAAGGCGGCTCACTGGGTGGCAGCCGCTGCTATGAACAGTTCACTCCCATTGGACTGGGTTGGCTTACCCCCACAAGAGCTTATGGCTTTTATTTTGCATGACTGTAACCAAAATTTCCCTACTTAATGAAAGGAATATCTATGTTTTTTCTGTTCAAAAAAAAAAAGTATTGAAATAATTTGGAGCGACATTACCAAGTGGGGAAGAGAGTAGAGGACACAACAATGTGGGCCAAGAGAGGCCCAATAAATTCGAGGGCGTTGGGCCACTTAAGTACACATCTAAGTAATGTCAAATTAAAAAGAAGAGGGAAGATAGAGTGTATATGACACAACAATGTGGACCAAGTGAGGCCCAAAAAATGCCAGGTCCACTTAGTTTTGATTCAACAATTAACAAAATATATGTAATCTAGTGGGTCTACCTTGCTTTCAAAAAAAATGGGTCTACCTTTTTTTAACGGCGGAGAGTAACCATTGATAAAGATTGGGCTAATGGATCGTACGGCCCAAATATCAACCAAGTGTTGTAATTAGTGGCCCTTGTACGAAGCGAGCCCAAATTCGGGGAGAGACTATGGTACTGTCTAGTCAAATAGCGGTACCATACCGCAAAAAATGTGTGGTTGTAAATTTTTTGTCATTAAATATTATTCACTAAAGGTGATAACTTTGCCTATAGAAATTGTACCTTTTTTTTTTCTAAAGATTGTAATTTTATCTGTAATGGTGATAATTTTGTCTCTAAATGTAATAACATTTCCTTGAAGGGTTGTAAACTCATCTCAAGAGATTGTAAGCTTATCTCACATATAAAGGTGATACTTTTACCTTTAGTGCTTTGTAACCTAACCTTAAATAGTTATCCAAATGTAGTAATTTTACCATAAATAGTTATAACCTCACATCAAAAAGTTGTAATCCAACATTTAAAGATGATAATTTTACCTATATAGAATGTAATTTACCCTCAAATGATTATAATCTCAATTTCAAATATAGTAATTTTACTTTAAATTGTTATAACCTCTTACCTAAAGAGTTTGTACCTCACCTTTAAATGTGATAACTTTATCTTAAGAGTAATAACTTTGTCTTTATAAGGTGTAACTTCATTTCAATAATCATGATCGATCATAATTATTTAGAATCAATCCTAATGCCTCTGATGGATCCAAATTATTTTTTTTTTTCAATTTCACTCAATTAGGATCGATCATGACTATATGAGATCGATCTTAATGCCTTTTTTTTTTTATCACAATCTTAATGCATTTGATGGTCCAAAAATTATATGAAACTAAATTTCTGGGGTTCCAATTAAATAGGATCCATCATGACTAGCCGAACTTTTTTTTTTTCCTGAACTAATCCAATTCTATTAATTTTATGAATTTTAAATTAATGTTAATTTTATGAATTTTAAATTAATAATTTTGAATGTTAATTTAATATAATTGAAGGTCAATTTAATGTTATTTTTGTTGAATTGAGTGTTAGTTGGATAAAATTAAAAATTAATTTTATAAAATTACATGTCAATTTAATGTAACTAAATATAGGATTGGGACCGGTTAAAAAAAAAAAAAAGTTCGACTACTCATGATCGATTCTATTTAATTGAAACCACAAGAAATTTAGTTTGGTATAATTTTTGGACATCAAATGCATTTAGATCATGATAAAAAAAAGGCATTAAGATCGATCTCATATAGTCAAGATCGATCCTAATTGAGTAGAATCGCAAAAAAAAAATAATAATAATTTGGATCCATCAGAGGCATTTGGATCAATCCTAGATAATCATGATCCATCATGACTATTGAAATGAAGTTACACCTCGCAAAGACAAAGTTATTACTCTTGAGATTAAGTTATCACCTTTAAAGGTGAGGTCCAAACTCTTTAGATAAGGTTACAACAATTAAAATTAAAATTACTATCTTTGAAAGTGAGGTTATAATCATTTGAAGGTAAATTACATTCTATATTGGTAAAATTACTATCTTTAGATGTTGGATTACAACTTTTTGATGTGAGGTTATAACTATTTATAATAAAATTACTACATTTGAATATGAAGTTATAACTATTTAAGGTTAGGTTACAAGTACTAAAGGTAAAAGTAGCACCTCTAGATGTGAGGTGAGCTTACAATCTCTTGATGTGGGTTTACAATCCTATAAGGTAAGGTTATTAAATTTAGAGACAAAATTATCACTATTATAGATAAAATTACAATCTTTAAAAAAAAAAGATACAATTTTTATCGGCAAAGTTATCACTTTTAGTGATAATATTTAATGATACAATTTTTATAGGCAAAGTTACCACTTTTAGTGAGTAATATTTAATGACAAAAAATTCATAACCACACATTTTTTGCAGTACAGTACCGCTATTTGACCAAGCAGTACCATAGCCTCTCCCCCAAATTTGAACCCAGCTAAGGAGGAGAAGGGCCGCTTTCATTTTTTTGGGTCATTTTCGTCCTTATAGTTGGCCAGTTATCAGGACTGAAGGTAGTGATGTAAAAGACACGTGTTTTTTTTTTTTTGGTTAGAAGCTAATGTTAACCATTGGATCGGATTTAGATAAATTTGGATAAATTTAAACTGCGAAAAACTATAATTATTTTGTTTATCTTTTGAAATTTGAATTGTCTTATACTTTTTTTTTTAGAATTGTCTTATACTTTATCCACCCCACTAGTAACTAAACTCATCCCATTCTATACTCATCTCATTAATAATTAAACTTATCTCAAAATTTTCCATTGGAGGTTCTTTCTATATCCAATCTCACACTACCTATACAAAAAAGGTCAAGGTTATAGAATCCAAAGCATTCGTGTAGCTAGTGAAATGACTGTCAGTTAGTAAAGACCCATATTAATTGAGGTGAAACTAGAGTTTCTTGTACTTGTGTTAATGTGATGATTGGTCTTCCTTTTACTATAGTTGAACAAAGTGATTTTGGAGTGAAATTCAACTCAATCTTTCTTCCCATAATCAAATGAACTGTGAAAGTAGAGAACTAGAAGTGACTTACCCTCCTGCCTTCTGTGAAGACAACACAGCTCTGCATTCTAAATCATTACACAAGGAGTGTTTAGTTATTAATAGGATGGGTATAGAATGGGACGAACTTAGTCACCAGTGGGATAAATATAGTAGGAGTGGACTTAGTAATTTTATAATTTTGAGTTTAATGGGGTGGGAAAAGATATTTGTAAGGTGGGAATAGCCCCACCCATAGATTTATGGAACAACGCTATTAAATCATGAAATTCATGACAAACATAAAGGTAATTACAATGAAAAATCGATCCGTGTAACATAACTTTGAATCTAGTTTTATTTCGTTGATAAAATATCATGTTTGATAAGAAAGGAAAATAGGAAGGATAAAAAAGTGGAAAAGTGGTTCAACATTGCACAGACTTATGGTTCTAAATTGAGAGATGAGGGTTAGATTCTAAATTGCATAGACTTGTGAGCTTCTTCATTTTTCGGTGCTTGCATGGCCACGATCATTTTCCCACAAATTTTGGATTCCTTTATTTCTTTGACTTTGATTTTGACATGCCCCCCTGCTATCGTCGATTCACATAGAGGCGTCATGTTCCAACATTGGTTCTCGACGCTCCTGGTTTCCTAAGAGGTAGTTGTGGCAATTCTTCATTTCTGAGGACTCTTGGGAGCCGTTGAGGCACGGTCTGAGTGTTCTAGGGTTTCTCACTCTTAGGGGCTCCTTCTAGACAGAGGCAAGGAACAATTGTTTTACTTCATTTGAACTAAAAAGCGTTCCCACTTCGGGACTTAACAACTTTTGTGCTGGTGCAGATGGTCCTGGACTGACCCGGAGGAGATCGTCAGGGTTTGCCGACTTACTTGTGCTGAGGCGGCTCCTTTTTCAACTCTTGTTATAGTTTAGAACCTTTTTCGGTTTGTTGGTCCTGGCCCGACTGTTATTCCTACTGCTATCCCAGCCCTCCCCCTTCCTATTGTCGATGCAAAGTCTTCTAGAGTTGGCCTAGAGGATGACACTGCCACCTCTTGGAGGAGAAAAAGGAAATGAAAATAGGATTGCTCTTTCCGTCGCTGTCCAATTCCTGGAGCTGGCCTTAGGGAAGGCAAGGCTGAAGAAGCAGTTTTCTGAGGCTGAGAAGGGCTAGGATGAGCTGAAGGCTGAGAATGCTTGGTTGCGAGAGTCTTGAACTTGTTTCTTTGCTTCTTGTAATTTTAAGTTCTTCTAAATATAATGTGGCCTTTTCTTTTAATTCCTCGTTTTTCCTTGTCTGTCTTTGTCTTGATCTAGAGAGTTGCTAGGCTCAAAATGCAGTTTGAACGCAATCCTTTAGAGGGTTGAAAACTTGTTGGAAGTTGACAGCACAGAGCTAAAAAGCTTTTAGGCTGAGAACTCTAGTCAAGGTCGCGTAGCTGAAGAGCTTGAGGCTTTTGAAGAGTTGAAGAACTCCTCGACAGTTGATAAGCCAAGCTGAGGGGCTATTAGGATGAGAAACCTAGGCCAGGTCGCGTGGCTGAAGAGCTCACGACTTTTGGGGAGTTGAAGAACTCCTTGACGGTTGAAAAGCCGAGCTGAGGGGCTCTTAAGCTGAGAAGCCTAGGCCAGGTTGCACAGCTGAAAAGCTCGTGACTTTTGGGGAGTTGAAGAACTCCTTGATGGCTGAAAAGCCGAGCTGAGGGGCTCTTAGGACAAGATGCCTAGGCCAAGTCGCACGGCTGAAGAGTTCACGGCTTTTCGAACTGAAAAGCTCTTAGGTTGAAAAGCCTAATCGAGGTCGCGTAACTGAAGAGCTAGCGGCTTTGGGGAGTTGAAGAACTCCTTTAATAATTCATTGTACAAGTTTGCTGGCTAGAATTTCAAATTTCATTGATTTGAGAATTGAAAGTTACAATTGAATTTTTCTCTTCGTATCCAATTGGTAGTACCTCTTCAAATGATCTGCGTTCCAAGAGTGTTGCAGGTCTTTCCCCTCTTCAGTTTGTATCTAGTAATTGCCAAGTCGAATCACCCTCTTCACACAATGTATGGCCTTTCCCAGTTTGGACCGAGTTTTTCATGCGTAAGGTCTGTTTTT
>CAUOFW020002751.1:0-44237 GCA_963454935.2 Ilex paraguariensis
GTTGGAAAGATCCTTGTTGATAAGGCGATTTGTTCCAATAAAAGACTTCTGAGTGCAAATAGGAACCATCCACAACATTATTATTTCATGGAGATGTCTATGAAGTTTTAAATTTTTATTCATTTACCTTTCTTGATTTCTTGTTTAGTTTACAACTTGAACAAGGACCAGTAACATCTTCCCTAGAGGAAAATGGTATTCAAAAAAGAGTTTAATACAAGTACAAGAATGGCGAAGAAATGAATGTATATGCTTCTTTCATAGTCAATGGAAAATATCTTGTGCCTATTTGATTGAGTGTCTGTGTATGTGCATTTTATGTTTGCTCGATTAACCTTCCATGCCTATCATGTTACTCATTGTGGATTTACTTATCTTTTTGTATTCATCATGTGAAAATTCAAATACTACTTTGTTGGTTGTGAATGACGGGGCCTAAAATGCATATGAACTACGAGCTAACCTTTAAGGGACAAAGCATCAAAGAACCAAAGCATAAATCGATAGGTGATTTGAACATTTTCAAAATTGTGGCCCACCAACCACTATCAAGAGACAATGCCAATGGTCGAGGAGATAAACTTTATTTGAAGTGAAAAGGATAAGACGCATCTTGCAAAATACACCTTTAAGAAAATTATCCCACAACAAACATTGCATAAAAATTCTGCTCTCTTTTTCAAAATGTTAAAGAATTGGAGTTAGGGTATTTAATTGATTTATGTCTATCATAATTAGTTTTTTGTTATCTTTGTTTCACCAACAAAAATAAATTCATGTTTATGTCAAAAACAGGTCACCAAGAGGAGGCATTCCCCAAAGTGGAGGTCCATGTACAAACATATCTTACAAAACCCAATGAATTGACTCGCAAAAAAAGGGTTATGCCTATTTAATACCTTGTAAAACTTTCTTCTTATCTATCACAATATATCTAATGTTATATTAATGCTTTTTTCTCACTTGGAGCTTCTAGCATTAACAACAAATCTTCTAAGAAATTGGAATTTGCTCTTGGAAAATCTTCACCTTGCTAAATCTTACATGTGGCTCATTCAACTTTTGTATATAGTCATTGTAAATTTCAATGTTACATGACTTTGCTCATGTTCGTTGTGGTAATTAAATCATAGAAAATTTGTGATGCCCCAATAACCAGGGGTCCCGTTAACCTCCCGTCAACCTGCGAAAATACCCATGATTGTCATATAACCCGACATCACGTTATCACATCCCTGTAATCGGGTTTACGACCTACACGAGGATCCGTGTTTTCTTTAATTCATTTAATCTCATCGAGGTTCCACATATCACAATGTATCTCATTTGAGGTCCATTTGTGTCATTGGAACTAAAGAACACATAACCCAAAAGCATGACAATGCATTCTTAAAGTTTCAGATTTTTGAAAAACCTTTTCGGAAGGTTTTGTTATGGACCTTTCAGAAGGTTTGCTCACTGGAAAATTTCTACCGGAAGGTTTTATAGATCTTCTGGTAGGTTTTACCTTCTGGACTTATTTCTACCGGAAGGTTTTACTTATCTTTCGAAAGGTTTGCCTACTGGATACCAATTTACATGTACCTTCCAGAAGGGTTTTCATGAACCTTCCGGAAGGTTTTGCCTACTAGACCAAAAGTTTGCATTAACCTTCTGGAAGGTTGTTGTGACCTTCCGGAAGGTTTTGCCCAGAATTTTATGCCTCTTTAGTTTTTCATTTTCAATCCACTCAAAACCTTTCCAAATCCATCTCAAACATGTATAATGACATTTTCTACATTACACATGATCCATACAATTTCTATTACAAGTATTTGCATAATTTTTACATGTTAAAACATTGTTCCCACAAAAATTACACAAAATATGCCACCAAAGTCACAAGTTGGCTTTTCTTCATCGTTGAGGCCCCGAATGTGAGTCCTCTCTCGGTACGAACCCCGAACCTGAAATGTTTCCCGTTTAGGGTGAGCCAACGCCCAGTAGAATATTTCCTACAGATGCTACTCCCCAACCTAAGTGCATATGCAATGTTCATATACAACATTTACAATCATATAATCATTCCAATCAAGAATATACATGATTCATGTTGGAATCTACCATGTCATGCCATGAATGAAATGAGATTCACTCACGCACCTCAACCCAAGTCTTCACCGACTCTCACCACACTATGCAATGCAAGTGTAAAACATTTATCCTTGATGGCGTACATCTAAAGATCATTTTGAAACAAAACTCATGCGTTCATAAAAAAATCAATTCATTTCTGGATATTTTCTATCAAATGAATCCTTTATATAACCAAAAACCATGTGTCTTTATTTGGATAGTGGACTTTGGTGTTGCACCGCCGGCTCCACACACCGATACATTTTTTTTGGATTTGCATCGTCGAAAGTGTATAAACCAATAGTGGGGCCTTGCACCCGAGGGGGGATTTATCCTTTCTTGCTATACCCGACACAAGTTTTCATGCATGTAACCATGTGACTCAGTAGGATGTTCCATCCCACTTTTCTGAGCCCACCAATCAACCACCAATTATGATGTTTGAATAAACCATGCCCGACATACACCCACACTCATGCCTAAGCCCTTGAATGTGATGCCTTCATACACATGTAATGTAATGAACCATTGCAACACCAATGTCATGCTCAAATCTAAAGAATGTCAATTAGCCAAATTAAACCACACATCTCAACATGTGTCATGACAAATTATATCACATGTATAAAATCACAAAATTCATTATCATGTCAATACATCAACTAGCATATATCAACATTTATATACCCAACACATATCTCAAGCATGACATTACAGAATCTCATGCCCATCACTCTCAATCACAAGGCATAATATTAAACATATAACTTGCCCACAAAATCACTTTTCCATGGAATTACCAACCAAGAAATTTTCATATCTCAATTTCAAGTTAGAAAACCTATTCTAACCCATTTCAATACCCCTTTTCACACCCATTTCATCTATTTCATATGCATAGGTGTGTGATATATATATTCCCTTTAACCTACACATTTTATATAACACTATAGGTAGGAAATGAACCAAAGTAGGAGAACCCCTACCTCTTGGAGAGTAAAACAAAGGGAGAAACCTCAAGAATCACTCCCAAGCCCCAAACCTTTGATTTTCCCAAATTTCTT
This sequence comes from Ilex paraguariensis, assembly GCA_963454935.2. Taxonomy (NCBI): domain Eukaryota; kingdom Viridiplantae; phylum Streptophyta; class Magnoliopsida; order Aquifoliales; family Aquifoliaceae; genus Ilex; species Ilex paraguariensis. Next base: position 3,180 of record CAUOFW020002751.1, read on the forward strand.
CCTTGAAATTTTGGTGAAATTCTTTATTCTTGGTACGTACGCGTAGACTAACTTTAATTTTTAGTCCGAAGGATTCCGACCGACGAAACTTATTGGATCGAAGGAGAAATGTAGAAATTTCTATTTTCTCTCTTCTCTTCTCTTCACACGCCTGAACTCAGCTGACTAAGGGTTGAGAAATATCTGATTTTTCGGATATTTAGCTCTATTTATACTTTTAATTTCGTGGTCCACATCGCCCCCGCTCGTTTATCACTTCCAAGTCCGTTTTTAACCCGAAACGACTTAATTAAATTTCGATTTTAGTTCAAATTAATTTTATTTGAACTTTTATCTAATTGTAATAAAATTTTATAATTTCCATTTTTGGGGACCTTTAAAAATTCATTCGTCACCCAATTATCTCGAAAAATGTGTAAAATTCAACTATCTCAGAATTCGACAAAAGTTGACGTGGTAACTCAATTTCGCGATACAAATCCAACAGTGAAGTCCGTTGCTCCATCTAAGCTCTTTAGAAATATGCATTTTAAATCCGCATAATAGTGATAAATTACTATTTTACCCTTTGTTGGAAAAAGTTTAAATTTTTCTGGGTTTTACAAAATTAAATGGGCAAGGGTGATTATTTAGGTTTAGTGTGGCATTAAATTTAGAAGATAAGCATGGTATAGTTGAAGTGCTGGAGGGTGAAAGTGAAAAAATTATTTTTCTTGTATGCTGATATTTTAAAGTAGTATATAGATTTGATTTCCATTCTTTCCTCAGAATGAAATCATATGGTTCTTGCCTCCTTTTATTTGTCTCAATTATTTTGTAAATAGCTCCATAGGATGCCACCTGATAGGCTTCTCGATATCTACTCAAGGGTTTATGGTGCGTTATTTTATCGATTATGAAACATTGAGAATTTTTTTGCGCCTTCTTATGGATATGTTATGTTCTTGTACGTTTTTCATTTAGGACTTCGTATATGTTTTATGATTGCAGTTGTAATAGTCTTATGTTGCATATGAGGTGGTGGACAAAATAGTATTTCTGTATGTGTTGTACATTAATTGAAACTTGTATATATGGTGGGAAAGACTTTTTGGTTGAATTCATTCAGTTGTTAATTTCATTTTCTAATCCGCTCATTAAACCAAAGAGAAACATAATTGATAACTAGTGAATGTATATATGGTTGAAGCTTTTTATTTCACTTTGGTCTATTTATAGACACTTCAAGAGTAAACATTTGCTCAAAGTCCTTTCTCTGATTACATGTTGGATGGAAAAACATATCTTTTTGTTTTCTTCTCTTTCTTTATAGGACATTGGTAAGTGTGAAAATTAAATGTTTCCTATAATCTATAAGTTGGAGTCTATCCAACTAAAGCAATAGTTAACAAAAGCAACAACTTGCATATGTACTTGTACAAGGTAACCACTTGTACTTTTTAATTCAAGAAAAAATAATTTGTGAGCTTGACACAAAATTAAAGCAGAAAAATGTGCATCATATTTCACATAACAAGGTTCCAATGAATTGATTGATGTTGTATAAGTTACAAAAATTTTAAATAATGTGGCAGTGTTATTGCCATGGAAAATTTTTCTTTAAAGCTTTCCCTCATAAAAGCGGAGATCTTGTGAGAGTTCAAGTTCCATTCTTTTTTAATATTGGTCTAACCAATATTGACTATGTTGAATCATGTCAGTTTTGTTGATAATTGAATTTCTAATCTTCATCAAAAGGGGCCTATTTCACTTGAGGGTCTATGGATGTGTTGGCATAATTAACGTCATCCTTGGAAATGACACATAAGCTATCTAATTTTTGTTTAGAAATGGTGTCATAGCTTGCGTTGAATTGCACCGACTATACTAGTTTGAAGTGCAATGCTTTAGCTACAGTAGATGATGTTGAATGATTCCCTAAGAGTCGCTGCATTTCTTGGTTGCATCTGTGCCAAAGTGATTTTTGAGTGAGATCTAAACTCAAATTTTGGGTGGGTTTCCTAAGTGTGTTATAAACAAGATGATATAAAGATGCTTGCTAAAAATGGTATAAAACTTTAGTATAAAATATTTTATATTTAAATTGGTCACGTGCAACACACATGAGCATCTACTAGTAATATAAGGTGGCGCTTGTCCATGATCCAGTGGATTGGATGGTTTAGATTCTCAAATCTATTCAATGAAATTCCAATAAGTTGGCTTCAACGATGAATTAGAAAATTTGTTTTTATCTCATCCTTGATTTGGATAATTATTTATGCTATTGTGGGTTCTATGGACAAACCAACTTTTTTTGGGTTAAATTGGAAGGAGTACACCAAATTAGACTTAATTCTAGAAAATTACACATAAAAGAATATAGGGTAATTAAGTCTTTAGTTTTGATGCTTATTTGTATCCAAATACATTATTTGAATTTTTTTTTGATTTTATTGTGTCATTTTTGTCCTCCGTTGATCCATATGTATTTTTTTGGGAAAGTGTTTAGTTTTCAAATTATATTTGTGTGTTAAATATCTCCTAATTTTATGAGAGAGAAATATAACAATTTCCAAAAAATTTCAAAATTTGAATACACTATTATTTTTAGTTTTTTGAGAGAGAAATATACACTTGTGCTGCAAGCCTAAAGCACATTTTATTCTTTATCCACTTGACAATGGTGTTGATTTAATTCTTCATGCACCTGACAAAGGTGCTACAAGCCTGAAGTCGATTTTCTTCTTCTTCATCCAGCTGCAATCCTCCAAGCCGATTTTCTTCTTCACCCACTTGACAAATATGCTGGAGCCTGAAGCTTAAAGTTTTTTTGTATACATTGTAATTACATAACAACAATTACAAGGTTTGAAGTTTTCAATTTTTAGTATGTTAACCTATTAACTTATAAATGTCTTAATGTATAAATGTTTTAAGTATATATTTCTTTGAATAGATGTTTTTCTATTGAGTTTTATTGTATCTATTCTTGTTTTAATAGTTTGAGAGATTTTGACAATGGAGGAAACGGTGTTACTGTTAAGCACATACGGTAGTGCTACTAAAGTATTCAAAGTATGTGGTAATTCAAATATAAACAAAAACTTATTCATGAAGTTTGCGAGACTTGGGAGGAGTTGTTTAATTGTCAATCATGTTGTCATATTCTATTCTTGGTCACCCCTCTTGCATGTTGCGCAACGATGCAGATTTGAAGAACTTGATTGAATTGAAACGGAGTTTCCCAGGAAGTTACGTTGAAGTTAAGGTATTTGTGGAAGATATTGAGGGCGAGTCGGTGGGTGAGAATGATTCATTGCAGTATGTGAACATTGGTGATGTTGTTGACTATGAATTAGATGTGTTATCTAGTTTTATTGGTTACAATGAAAAGTTATTCTAACAGCTGGGTGGAGTAATGGAATATGACACATAGGTCATAAATTTAAAGGTGGTGCGTTAAAGTTTCGGCAAACACTTTGCAAATACTCAATTGAGTCTGATTTTGAATTTAATTATGTAAATAATTGTAAAACAAGGGTTATTACTGAGTGTTCCTTTAAGTATTATTCTGGTTGTGGGGTGGCATATAAATGCAACAGTGGAGAAAGCTACTGGTTTTTTTTATATTAGGAAATTGGACAACGAACACAGTTGTTGTGTGGGTCTACGAACGACAGATAACAAAAGGATGAGTTCTACATTAATTGTAGGTTTGATTGTTTATCGTGTTTGTGGGCATACCACAACGCATCCAACATATCTGGTTGCTATTTTTTTTTTTTATTATAGACTCACTATATCTTATGATAAAGCATGGAACGGAGTTGAGAAAACAAAATGTATGTTTTTTGGGGACCACTCATTATCGTACCAACAATTATGTTGGTATGTCGATGCAGCAAATCATACTAATTCGAACAAGCATATTGTGTTAGATTGTGATCATGATACTAACCGTTTCAAAAGGCTGTTTGTTTCTTTTAAGAGTTGTATTTAGGGTTTAATTATTGTAGTCCACTACTTTTTTTGGATGGCAAGGCAAGTATAGAGGTAATCTTCTATCGGCAATAGGAAAAGATGGCAACCAAGGTAAAGTGTAATACAGTTTTTGGAATGATAAAATTTGTGGTTAAGTTTTAATCGTTATGTTACACTATCTTTGGTACATTGTTAACAATGTTTAAACACATGCAATAATGTATTCATACACTGTTTTTGGTACACTACTTGTATTATATTGTTACACTCTGTTTGTTACGTTGTTACACTATGAGATGAACACAACAATGTTTTATAATTAACATTCAACACATTCACCTGTTACACTATTTTTTAAAAAAAAATTCAGGAATATTTCTGTGCTTTGTTTCAGGTTTGTTTCCTTTGGCATTTGCTGTGGTTGATTTTAGAGAATGAAGCAAATTGATTTTGGTTTTAAAATAGCTGTCTAAGATATTGAATCAGTCTCAGGTTATTACGTTTGTATCTGATTGTAACTTGGGTCTGTTAAAGGCAATGCTGAAAATCTTTCCAAATGCTCATCATGCATTTTGCTTGCAACATTTGAAAGCTAATTTGTGGGATAAATTGAGTGGTGCTTGTTTTTTCAATGTATACCAAGAACACATGGTGATGTTGCAACGTGAGTGTGCTTATGCACCAACACAGTCGTTTTTTAATAAGAAGATTGAAGCTTTTCGTCGTGAAGGTGGTTCTAATGTGGATAGATTCCTGTCCAATCTTTCATATGAACATTGGACAAATGATTATTTTACAAGGAAGCATTACAGTGAGATGTGTTCTAATGCTATAGAATCGTTTAACGCAAGGATTTTGAAAGCTTGACATTTACCTATTACTAGCATGGTTGACACTAGTAGGGGGACATATAATGGATCAAATTGGCCGAAGGATGAAAATAGCTTCAGAGTGGAATGAGAATTTTTGCCTCAATATGTCTTTCAGATTATAAGCTGCATTTGATGAGGAGAGGTCATAGACTGTGCGGGTTTTGAATAACCAAGTGTATGAAGTGATGTCATATCCTTCGATGACTATTAATATTGTGAATGACACGTGTTCATGTTATCAGTGACAAATAAATGGGTTCCCTTGTTCACATGCGGTGTCGACAATACGTAAGAGTGGGCAGAATATCAACGAATTTGTTGATTATTATTATCATATGACCACATACAAGAAGTCATATTCATAACCCATTTATCTAATCTCAACTATATATCGTGATGAAAGTTCGCAGGTAGATGTTAATATTTTGCTACCATCTACCAAGAAGTAACTTGGTAGAACAAAGAATCGTAAAATTCGGTCTAGGAGAGAACTCATTAGGTGAATTTGTTGAGGCCAGTGCGGGCGTTTGGGCAGTCACAATAAGAAATCTTGTAACGAATCGTTGTAAACTTATTAATACTATCATTTAATGACATTGTTCACTGTTTTAGGTTTATTACAATGTGTTTTTTCAATCTTTTTTTGGGTTGTTTGTTTTAGCTACTTTTTCACATTGTAAGTTATATGTTTTTTTTTGGGTCTAACATTTGATGGATTATTTCGTATGCAACCCACACTGGTCTTGTATAGTGAAATTTACACGTTGTTGGAACAATGTATCATGAACCCAGTTGGAACACTATTGTTACACTATTAGAGGAACACAATCAATAGTGAGGATATACACATAGTGTAATAACACATAATTACCCAACAAGGAATAAACACCTGTATCCTTGTACAACTTATATAATTAACTGTCACCACACAAAAAATGCGATATAAATAGAATATATACATCCATGTCTTATGGTCCACTAATGATCAATTTGTTGAGAAATTGTGACAGTATTATACTTTCTTTGTTATACCATGAGAGGGTTGCAATTACTCAACAAGGAATAAACACTTGTATCCCTACACAACCTGCATAATTAACTATCACCACACAAAAAATTCCATATAAATAGAATATATACATCCATGTCTTATGGTCCACTAATCTTTACTTGTTGAGAAATTGTGACAGTGTTAACACTTTCAATGTTACATTGTTACACTTTCTTTGTTATAATATGAAGGGGTCGCAATTACTCAATAAGGAATAAACACTTGTATCCTTGCACAACCTGTATACTTAACATTCATCACACAGAAAATGTCTTATGGTCCACTAATGTTCACTAGTTGAGAAATTGTGACAGTGTTACACTTTCTTTGTTACACTATGAGAGGGTCGCAATTACTCAACAAGGAATAAACACCTGTATCCCTGAATAACCTGTATAATTAACTATCACCACACATATCTTCCAATATTTTTGTATTTGACCCTGAAATTTAAACATAAAGTATTTAAAACTTTAATTTACACACACATTATAATTAATCCTAATTGATAATTTTTAGTTGTTTTATCTTACAAAGTTGATTACTTAATCATTATAGTTTACACACTACTTAGGATTAATCGAGGAGGATCCACCTAATGAGTCTCGGTTTTGCGTCCTGCTTAGACAAAAGATACTTCAAAGCGAAGTGATCAATGTAGACTACAATAGGTGAACCAATGATGTAAGACAAAAATTTATCCAATGTAAATACTACGACTAGTAACTCTTTTTCGGTGGTAGTGTAATTCATTTGTGCTTTATTTAGAGTCTTACTAGCATAGTATATTACATATGATCTCTTGTCTTCCCATTGACCAAGCACAGCGCCGACCGCGTAATCACTCTCGTCACACATGAGCTCAAATGGTGAGTCCTACTTTGGTGGTCACATGATTGGAGGTGAAGTTAGCATACTTTTGAGTTTTTTAAATGATGCCTCACGATCATCTGACCACACAAATGGGACATCTTTGAAAAGCAAATTGGTCAAGGGTCGTGCCAATGCGCTTAAATCTTTTATAAAACGACAATAAAAATTGGCATGGCCAATAAATGACCTTTATGTTTTTGATGGCTTTCGGTGTGGGGAGGTTGGAAATTACTTCAACCTTGGATTTATCGACTTCAATCCCCTTGGCCAAAATGATATACCCAAGAACTATCCCTTGTGTCATCATGAAGTGACACTTCTCGCAATTGAGAACCAAATTCTTCTCCTCACATATCTTAAGTACTCTCTCTAAGTTCTCCAAACACCCTTCAAATGAGTCCCGAAATACAGAAAAGTTATCAATGAAGACTTCCACAATTTTCTCTATCATGTCGCTTAAAATTCTCATCACATATCTTTAAAACGTCCCGGGTCATTACACAACCCAAATGGCATTCGGCGATAAACGAAAGTGCCAAAGGGACACGTGAAAGTAGTCTTCTCTTGGTCTTCCAAAGAGATCTCAATTTGATTGTAGTCGGATTAGCCATCCAAGAAATAATAAAACAAGTGTTCAGCTACTCTCTCTAATACTTGATGAAGGAATGCCAAAGGGAAGTGATCATTTCTTGTGCAAGAGTTGAGTTTCTAATAGTTGATACAAACTCTCCATCCGGTGACTACTCTTGTCAAAATCACCTCGTTCTCCTCATTTGCAACCACGTTGACCCCCGATTTCTTTTGGCACCACTTGAGTGAGACTAACCCATTTACTATCGACTATTGGAAAGATGAGGCTAACATTAAATAGTTTGAGTACCTCATCCCTCACCACATCCTTCATGGTAGGATTTAGTCCTCTCTATGGTTGTCGGGATGACTTGGAGTCTTCTTCTAGGTAGATACGGTGTGTCCAAATGAGGGGGCTTGTCCCCTTGATATCGGCAATCGTCCAACCAATTTCTCCCTTGTGCCTCCTCAACACTTTCAATATATCATCTTCTTGCTTCACCTTCAATGGAGAACTTATGACTATCGGGAAGGTTTTGTGCTCCCCGAGAAATGCATACTTGAGAGTAGAAGATAGTGGCTTCAACTACAAGTTGGGTGTTTGTATAGTGGGTGGAAAAATTATCTTCTCTTGTTGTGGAAGCTTCTCAAATGTTGGGGTCCATTTTTCTACCCCTTGTAAACTTTCCTGCTCCTCTTGATCAACAATCTCCTTCTCCCCCAACTTCAAAGTTTTCATTAGCTCTAAGTGATCCTCCAACAAAGTGTCAATCCGATTGATCTCATCTACTTCTTTTTCATCCCCCGGTTGGTTGCACAAGTTGAACACGTTAAGGTCTGTTGCCATATTCCCAAATGCAAGCTTCATAAGTCCATTCCTGCAATTAATCACGACATTAGAAGTAGCAAGGAATGGCCTACCTAGTATGACAAGAATTTATGAGCTAGGGTTAGCAACCAAATGAGTATCAAGTATAATAAAATCAACAGGGAAATAGAAATTATCAACTTGAACTAAGACATCCTTAACTACTCCCCTCGGTGTTCTAATGCTTCGATTTGCTAATTGAAGAGTGATTGTAGTTGGCTTCAACTCTTCAAGTTGGAGTTGTTGGTACATCGAATAGGGTAGGTAGGAGATTGACACTTGCCCCCAAGTCAAGAAGTGCTTGCTCCACCCAGTAATTTCCTATTGTGATGGCAATGGTTGGGCAGCTAGGGTCTTTGAACTTTGGTGGGGTGTTGGTCCTCAAGATTGAGCTCACTTGTTCGGTGAAGAATGCCTTCTTATGCACATTCAGCTTCCTTTTCACTATGCACAAGTCCTTCAAAATCTTTGCACATGATGGGATTCGCTTTATAGCATCGAGGAGTGGGATGTTAATTTTCACCTACTTAAACATCTCAATAATGTCTGAATAATTAGCCACCCTAGACGATGGCTTTAAATATTGGGAAAAGAGGCAAGAATAGGACATGCATGCACATTTAACTCAACATTTTTTTCTTTCTCACTTGTCTCACCCCCCTTGGAATTGCCCTTAATCTCTTTTTATTTTTTCAATGTGGCCTTTGGTGGGACTTTTGGCAAAATGGTGTTGTCAATTTGTTTGCCACTCATAAGGGTGGTGATTGCCTTGAGTTCCTCACAACTCTCTTTAGTGGATTTGGATGAATCTATCATGTGTTAACCCCTAGAGTTCTCTTGAGGTTGAGTGGGAGATTTCCCCTTCTCTTGTTGTGATGACCCTATGACATTGGTCAATTTTATGATTTGAATCTGAATGTCATTAAAGGTGGCGATGGTTTTATTGTTGATGGTGGTTTGGTTTTGGATGAATTGGTGCACTACATCCTCCAAAATTCTTTTACAAGGTGGTTGGTAGGTTGGATGATCCTTGTTGTCCAAAACTTTTTGGAGGCAGGTTTTGTGAAAACCCTTTTTGGATTGGATTGGGGATATTGGGATCTAGATGAAGGACCTTGACCATGGTATTGATTTTTTTTGGGAGTCATAGGAGGTGAATATGAACTAGCCCCGCGAGGAATTGGAGTCTCATTCTTCCAACAAAAGTTTGGGTGATTACTCCAACTCAGATTATATGTATTAGAGTGTGGAGAGAATGATTGCCTACTTTAATTGAAGGCATTGACTTGCTCATGGTGCACCTTTTTAAGTGCTATAATGTTGGGGCACTCCGATATGGAATGCTCGATATTCTCACAAATAGAGCAAAACTCCTCGGTCTTGGTTATGTTGTACACCTCATGTCTACTATTGACCTCTAGACTCCACTTTTCAAGACAATTTGATGATTTTGGCAAGTAAGTCTTTCTGAACCCTTAAATTATACATCCTTCCTCCTCTTGGTTGATTACTACCCAGAGAGGACCTCGGTAAATCTGCGGTATCCGTGATATCCCAAGATTGTGCATTTTGTGCCAATGTATTGAAGTACTCTAGGGTCTCATCAGGATCCTTGTTTAAAAATTCCCTATTGCACATCATGTCTATAACTGTCGATGGCCTAGTGTAATTCCTTCGTAGAAGAAACTCATCAATTGTCATAGTTCAAATCCATGATGTGGAATGGATTGTAGTAATTCCTTTTAGTGATCCCAACATTGATAAAATTGCTCATTGGGCTTTTCTGAAAAATTTTGGATTTGCTTTTTAAGAGTTGTGTTCTAGGGCACTAGAAAAAATTTGTTCAAAAACTCGAAAAATATTTGTGCTCAAGAGCTTATTGATTGAGGCTTCAAGGAATTCAACCACATTTTGGCTTTGTCTTTAAGGGAAAAGGGGAACAATTTCATGCGAGTTATATCTTCCATGGCATGATTAGTGAGGAATGTTGCAACTATTTCCTCAAATTCCTTAATATGCAAATAAGGATTTTCTCTTTCAATTTCATGGAATTTAGGAAGTAGTTGTAACATTACCAGCTTAACAAGGAAGGCATGAGCTTGGACCGGTAGAAGTATGCATAAGGGAGTAGTGCTATGAGTGGGTTGGAGATAATCCCGCATTGACCTAGCCAGAGGATCGATAGGGATACTATTTCCTTCATTCCTAGGAGGGAAAAAAATGCATTCAGGGGTTTGGCATTATAGGATTTTGCACTCCTCCACCCCTTGGAATTTTAGCATCATCATCCTCAAAGTTGTCACCAACATCCTCGGTTGGGTCTTGATCTAGGTTCATGTTTGTTCTTGGGCTCGTCTCACTAATCTATTTTGATCATCTCGTCACCACATGCAAAAACAATAACTACAATTGAATGGAAAAGTAAACAAAAATATATACAAGGAGCAACGTACCTCGGTCTGTGATGAAAATCACGAGATTACCTCCGTTGTCCAAAAATTACCTTCTAATTCAATGTTTTGCCCTTCCTTGGCAACGACACCAAAAATGCTTGACTTGCATTCATCCTAATATCCAAACAGTAACCCGAACTAAGTGTATATGGTTTATATGGATAGGTGAGTGTCACTCTCTCTCGGGTTTGATGCTAGAAATGGGAAAAATGTATGTGTAGATGAAAATGTGTGTGTGTGCAAAAGTGCTCCTCAAGCGTAGAGAGACTTTTGAGTGCCGTGTTTTACTTGAAATTGAGTATTCCAAGGTCGTCTTCTCAGGGGAAGAAGGTTGAATTTTTGTGAAAGTGATTTTGTGAAAAATGAAAAGTGTAAAATCTTGTAGTTGTTTGTTTTGGTGAGTGAAGTTTTTGCTAAAAATGCAATGGAAACAAGGTTGGCTAATTCGAAGGGGTCATTCCAATGGGAATGCCAAATCAACCCAAAACATTCTTTCAATGGTGACTCGGTGCTTGATTGATTTGTAGAAAGTGAGAGACTAATGTGGAGGTGTAGACTCAAGCATACCCTGTGATAAGTCTATGGTGTATCAAGAGCTCACAACCACATCCACACTCAACCTAGTCAAACCAAATAACTTACACTATGAGGAGGAATGAAAGAGAGTTGATTTGGCATACCTAAGAGGAAATCTCCCTTGGATTAACCAACTAAGGACTTAGCTACTCATAATAAATGCAAAGACATACAATATGTAAAGAGACATGGTAAAGAAATGAAGATTTAAACTTGTATTGATGCAAAGAAAAGTTAAACTACAAAGATAAGTGCATTTAATACCCAACTAAAAAGTTTGAAATGAAAAACTCAAATGTAAGCATGGTAGATCCAAGAATACATAACTAAACATGAAATACACTTGAAATAACTGAGATTAAAGTGCAAGAAATGAAGATTAGAAGAGTATTACAGCTCACTTCAAGTGAAATGGGTAAAAGAAATGCAAAAATCCAACTTGTCTCTAGAACTATGTCTTCTTCCTTGAGCTTCTCTCTCTACAATGCTTCTTTAGCTGAATAATGTTGTAGAACCCTTTGCATTTTCATCCATCAGCCCCCTATGGTATGTGTGAGCAGGCTTCCCATCAATGGGAAGTGATTTGATGCTTGGACAAGCCTAGCCTACAACCGACCATGTCTTCCTCCTTCTCTCACTTCCTTTCCCATCCTCAATCTTCTAAAGTCAGATTCTAAGTGTAGTTAGGCATGGTTGTATGTATAATATGTCAGGGAATGTGTGGGAGAAGCATAAGTGGACCCCCTAAGCAAGTGGAGTTTGAGTTACAGAATCTGGCATTTTTCAGCAAAACCTACTAGTAAGTTGATGACAAAACCTACCAATAGTTGTTGTTCCAGTGAGCAAAACCTTTCGGTAGGTCTAACTCTAGTGTGCAAAACCTATCGTTAGTTTTATGAGCAAATCTACCGGCAGGTTTTTACTTGGTTTGCTCCTTTCTTGATCTTTTCATCGTCCAAGCCACCCGTTAAGCCTCTCCTTCATCTCCATTGACTTTGACCATTATGATGGGGGCTTAACCCAAGCCATTTCCAACTCTTTACCTATAATCACACAATAACTTCATTAATTCTTTGATTAATTACATTTCCTCCCATTTTCAACACAAAAGCAAGTATAAAAGGGGTGCAAATGTATACATGATGTACAATATTTTGTGCCAATCACATCCCCCAACTTGGGTATTGTTGAAATTGCTTGTATGGTGATTTCATGAGAATGTGATAAATTGGGCATGATTTTGTGCCTTTTGGGTGTTTGATAAAATGCCTATGATTGATTATGTTATTTGAATGAAATTGATATAACATGCTTTGTGATGATGATTGGAATGTAATTATACACTTTATGAAATAAGTTACATTAAGGAATTGGAATTGTTCATGTTGTGCTCATGACATGTTGAACATGATGTTGAAATTACAATTGAAAACTTGATTGCATAATGCTATGAAATGAAATTGTTCTTTACATTTGCATATGAATAGGAGGCATCACATTCGTGGACGTGTGGCATAAGTGTGGGTGTGTGAATACTTTTGATTAAATACCATTCTTGGTGAATGATAAATGCACTTCGGAGAGTTGAACCAAGGTTCGACTGAGTCGCACAGTTGTATTAAAAACTTGTGTCGGGTATAGCAAAAAGTACTAGATTCTCCCTCACGAGCAAGACCCGATTACTAGTTTTATACACTTATGACGGTGAAAGTCCAAAAAAATATATTGGTGTGCACGACACTAGAGCTGAAATACCAAAATCCGTGTCAGTGCGGTGGACTGTTGGTGCAAGTTCAGGAAGTCACCTACCCAAGAAAGACACATAGTTTATTTGATAAATTGTCATTCGATGCGTAGCATCAATGGCTAGGGCTTGAAAGCCCGAATTTACAAGCATGGTGTTGCATGTGTTACGGGAGCCGGTGAAGGCAAGGGTTGTATTGCATGTGTGAGTCTCATCTCATAACATGACATGACATTGTGAATTCCATTATGAATTGTATATTGTTGTATGGATGCTTTTGTAGTTATTGAATTGCATGTAAATATTTCATATGCATCTGGGTTGGGGTAGCCTCTTTACAAGATACCCTATTGAGCATGACTCACCCTTTATGAGAATAACATTTCAGGTGTGGGACAAGCACTAGTAGACAGCTCTTACATGGGTCCGTGTTGAGAAGAAGTCAAAATGTGGCTTTAAGTTACATTTTTGTAAATCAATTGTGTAATTGGTTTTGAACTTGTGATGTTGTATAAAAGATTGTTTAATGAACACATATGGACTATATTTTGTATAAAATTAGATGCTATATGAGTTTGGGTAAATGTTGTATGAGATTGGGTGAGTTAAAATTGAAAAAGGATTGAATCAGGAGAAAATTGGGCTCTACTACTAGTAGCACTTTGATTAGCAATCAGTAGCATGATTACAGTGGGTAGTTACTAGTAGCATGTTTCACAGCTACGGGTTGCTCATGAATAGTGGGCTCAACTACTGATAGCTCAGTTTACAACTACTAGTAACACGCTAGCAAAGGGCTCAACTATCGGTAGCAAGTACATGAGCTACTAGTAGCTCCTTCAAAATTTTCAAAAATTTAAAATAACTTTGCCAAGCCTTCGGGCCTTGAGCTCTTTTGCTCAAGGGATGTAAATGGAGTAATATTGATGGCAAATTGATGGATATTAGACCTTGGAATGGTCGTATGATGATGTGGTGTCTAGTTACATGGCACACACGAGTACTTTCGCAGGTTGATGGGTGATCAACAGGTTGAGAAGGGACCCTTGGTTTTAGGGGCATCACAATTGGTTGATATGCTTACTAGAATGCAATAGCACATGGAGGAGCTTCATCAGCTCAATTCTCAGAGATTAGAAGTGTTGAATGGTCAAATTGTGAGCTTTGAGTCAGCTCAGCAGGTTGTTCTGTTTCACTTGGAGAGTTGGATGATTACATAGACTAATCTAGGGTAAGCAGATCATGGAAGAACTAGTACCAGATGAAACAGATTCAGACACAGAGTTGTCCAGACACGATGGTTACTTGAATTCAATTTTTTTGAACTCTGAACACGAACCCAGACTATGTGTATGTGGCTTATATGAGTAGGTAAGTGTCACACTCTCTCAGGTTTGATGCTAGAAATGGGAAAAATCATGTGTGTGAACAAAAACGTGCGTGTGCAAAAGTGCTCCTCAAGCGAAAACTGAATTGCAATGTCGTGTTTTACTTGGAATTGAGTATTCAAAGGTCGTCTCCTCAGGAAAGGTAGGTCAAATTGTTATGAAGGGTGAATTGTAAAGCAATGAAAATGAGAAAATCTTTTGAATTGTGTTTTGGTGAGTTGTGTTTTGGTAAAAATGCAAGAAAGCAAGGTTAGCTAATCCATAGGGGTCATTCCAATGGGAATGCCAAATCAACTTAATTCATTCAACCAATGGTATCTTAGTGTTTGATTGATTTTTAGGAAGTGAGGGACTAATGTGGAAGTGTTGGCACAAGCACACCCCGTGATAATTCTACAGTGTATCAAGAGCTCACAACTACGTCTGCGCTTAACCTAGTCATACCAAACACTTTACACTGCGAGGAAGAATGGGTGGGAGTTGATTTCACATACCCAAGAGGAAATTCTCTTTGGATTAGCCAACTAAAAGTTTAGCTACTCATGTTCAAAGAAAGAATAATCACAATGTAAAGAAACATGGCAGTGAAATGAAGCATTAAACTTGTATAGATGCAAGAAGAGGTTAAACTACAAAAGCAAATTCATTTCATACCCAAAATACAAAGCTTGGAAAGAGAACCCAAATGTAGAAATGGAAATACATGAACAGTAAGCTAGACTTGGTTACAACTTGAAATAGATGAGATTCAAGTGTAAGATGTGAAGATTACAAGTAGAGTAAAGCTTACTACAATGAAAATGGAGAAGGAATTTCAAAAACTTAACTTTCAATCTCTAAAATTTCATCTTCTTCCTTAGACATTCTCTCTCTAAAAGCTTGTGTAAAACCTAATAATGGTCAATAACCTACTCCAATTTCATCCATCCCCTTTCCATGGTTTGTGATAACTGACTTTTTTGATGAGTGGGAAGAGATTGGACACTTCAATAAGCAAGGCCAAACCAAACATGCACCTCTTATGCCTCACCAACCACCCTTATTCTCTCTCATACCTCTCCCATGTTTTTCTCTTCCAAAATTAGACTTTAGGGTGTAAGAGACCATCATGGTGTGTCAAAGATGTCAGGGTATGATTGGGATGACAAGAGGTGGAGAATATTTTAGGTACATATGGGAGAAATCAGGGAGATTTAATCTTGACTTGACTAGTCTAGGTAAGTTGCATGTGAACATAGTAAGGGAGAATTTGTTCAAATACTCAGGGGGAGTACATTTAAAAACTTGGGATGAAGTCACATATTATTTGATTAACCCTAAATAATGCATTAATAAATTAAGTTATTAGGTTAATTGTGTTAAGGAATCAAGTTAAAACAGTCAAGATACGTGAAAATAGGGTTGGCCCGTAAATTAGGGTTAATGTGTTGAACTTGATATCTTTCAAAGTTTTGTGAGAAAATTATGCAAAGTCAGTGGGAGCAAAGTGTGCAAGCTACGTCAGCAAGGGGAGGTAAGTGTAAATGTTACCCAAATGTATCAAGCAAGCAAGGAAGAATTCTAGAGAATCGCCACCGTCTGGACGGTGATGGTGGTGTCCGTACGGTGGCTAAACAGCCTCACCTCCCTCCTTCCTCATATTGGTAAATTAATGCAGTAGCTTCATCCTGATAGGTCCATCTAACTTTTGCCACCTCAAGCTCCTCACTCAGACTTTATAAATAGCTAGTTTCTGTTTCATTTTCAGCATTCTGTGATATTCTATGAAATTCTTTGCCAGAAAGAGTGGATAGAAGTTTAGAGTTAGAGCTTGACCAGAGAGTCCAGATAGTCAGTGAGAAGAGAGAGAGAGAGAGAGAGAGAGAGAGAGAGAGAGAGAGAGAGAAACAATGAAGCGGAGCCCTGCCGACCCACTTCCAGCAAACCTTTCTTCTTTTTATACATTTATGTTATTCCGTTTTACTTGGAGGGTTGAACCTCTCCCACTTTTGTGCCCTAACTGGTGATTAGGGTGGTAGTGTTTCAACTATTCCTTGGAGAAGGAGTGTCTTGTATTTTGTTTTATTTGTAATCGAACTATTTTGTTCCTCTTGCTTGTCTATAGCAATGGGGAGTGAGTAGTCTGCTTATACCCTTTAGTGAAGGGTGAACATGTGTACGATATTGTTTAAGTTATGGAAATATTGATATTTTAACTATTCTTTAATGTTATATAAACCTCACTTATTGATGGATGGTTACATTTATAATATGCTCATGGTAATGAACACCGAGTTGTAAAACACAAAAAAAATAATTTTAAATCCTAATTAAAGGGGTAAAATAATAATTAATTGTTAAAGCACGGGTCAAAAATGTGATTTTTTATAAAATTCAGATGACGAAATAGACCTCACCATTGGATTTGTCTCGCAATATTTAGCTACCCAGTAAATTTAAAATTTTGAGACAGTTGGATTTTTCACGTGTTACAAAGCGATCGGATGTCGGGCAACTAAAATAATTGCGAGCAGATTTTATTTGCGGGACCCAAAAATAATTTAAATTTAGTTCAATAAAAATATATTAAATTTAACACGGGACAAAATTTAATTGATTCAAAATAAAAATTGGACCCATTTAAAAGAAGACGTGTGGCGCAATGTGGGCCACCAAATTTTTTGCTATATTTAAGTGGAAGACTTTTGTATTCCACTTTTATTTTTCTTCTCCAAAGGCCAGCGAGATAGAGAGATAGAAAAGAGAAAGATAAAACAGAAAAGGAAAAGAAA
Source organism: Ilex paraguariensis (assembly GCA_963454935.2). Taxonomy (NCBI): domain Eukaryota; kingdom Viridiplantae; phylum Streptophyta; class Magnoliopsida; order Aquifoliales; family Aquifoliaceae; genus Ilex; species Ilex paraguariensis. The sequence goes on from CAUOFW020002751.1 coordinate 20,309, forward strand.
AAGTTGACCTTTTAATCTTCTTCCTTAGATCTATGAAGATTAAACCGTTTAATCGGTTCAGGCCAAGAATTAAAGTTGTTCTATGCAATCACACCAAAGATCATATTTTTCTCCAAAAATATCAAAGAAGAGAATCTAGGCCTAAGGCTTGGGAAGCTAAATATGAGTTGTCCTTGAAGTTCTACTGCGTGGGCTCACGCTACGAGAGGTAGGGTTTCTTCTTTTTAGATATAATTTCAACCTAAAATATGGCTTATAAAATGGGTAGGCTAAGGGTGTATATCACATGTTAGGTCTTGATTAGTGTAACTAGTGGGTCAAATATAGGATTTATAATTAACCTTGTAATTAGTAAAATTCTATTATAATTAACTTGGTGTAAGTTAATGTTAGTGGTTTAAAGTATTTTAATTGTACATTAGCATGACTTTATGTTTTAATGGTATATCAAGTTTAATAAAATTATTAACTTGTTATGTGATTATGAAATAATAAGTATGTTAAATGAATATTTAGCATATGATTAGTGTGGTGGATTTGTGCTTATGTTTATAGAATTAATAAACATGTTGCCATGTTGGAAGTAATAAACATGCTAGTTGTGTAAATTTATGTGTCCTCTAGGTGTTTGTTTAAATGCCTAGGTGAATATAAATATGTTAGTTGAGTTGATTATCTTATATAACATGTTTGTGATTGTGTTGAAAATGTCATTATATTGCTTTGATTATGTAATAGACATTGTAAATGGTACCAAGGGCAATTGCACATTATATTGCATTATGCATAGGTTGCACTACATTCATGGGCATTAACATGGGTGGGAGTGTGTGCATGGTATAAAATCAATCACCACATGGAGGGTTGATCGTGGGCTCAAGAAAGTCGCACGAAGGTCCGGCTGAGTCGCATGGAAAATTAAATGGATAAACATGTCGGGATATATCAAGAAGGGCTAGATTCTCCCTCGGGTGCAAGACCCACTTACTTAGTTTATATACTTTTCGGCGGTGCAATTCCAGAAAAGTGTAACGACGAAAATAGAGCTGCAGATGAGATGTCCTAAAAATTCGTTGATGGTATGGTGTCCCATTGGTGTAGACCATAAATCATCTCCCCACAAAGACACAAGAAAATGAATTAATTAGTGATTGAGTGTACATAACACCAATGACAGGGGCTTGGAATGCCCGAATACATACGCATGAGATTGCATGTCTAAAACCCGAGAAAATTTAAACTTTTTATGAAAAAGGGCAAAATGGTAAATTGTCACTATAATGCGGGTTTAAAATTCATATTTTCCTAGAGCTCGGATGACGCAACGGACCCCACCGTTAGATTCGTATCGCAAAATCGAGTTGCCCTGTCAATTTTCGTCGAATTTTGGAATAGTCAGATTTTGCACATTTTATGAGACAATTGGGTGACGAATGACCTTTCAAAGGTCCCCAAATTTTTTTTTATAAAATTTCCTTTTAATTGGATAAAAGTTTAAATAATATTGATTTGAACTTAAACCGGGATATAATGAATCGTTTCGGGAAGAAAAACGAACTTGAAAGTAGGAAATATGCGGTACGATGTGGACCGCACAATTGGGACTATAAATATAGACTTAACAGACAAATAAATATATCCCTATGAATGACATAGGGATGGAATTAATGGGGAATCCAAATTAGGTATGGGCTAGGCCAAATAAATATATCAAGCAAGGGGACTTAACAGACAAATATCAGATTTTGAACTTGATAACTATGAACAGTCTATTACCCAAGTCCCAGAAAAATTAGATATACACCAAGAGAGCCTATTTTCTCTATGCTTTTGGATTGGGACACACTATTGATCTGCCCGACTTGATCATGGACTAGATGATGTTAACTGTGAAAGTAAAGAAAACCTCACTCCTATTTGCTATGTTAGTATATGAGTGGTGCAGGAGTAAAGGAGTTATTACGAATCCCTCATGGCCAACGGTGGAGCATTTTGCACCCATGGATAAGACGTCTTTGAGAAAGAGCCATGGAGGGCAACCTGAGGAGCAGCCTGAAGTACCACCCGTGCCGCATGCCGAACCATTTTAGGGAGCTACAGATTTTCACCCACTAGAGGAGCCCGAACCACAAGAGGAGTAGCCATATATAACAGTTAATGATAGGTCCAGCCAATAGATATTGCTAGGGTTGGAGACTAGTATTAACCAGCTCGAGACCAGCATCACCCATCTTGCTCAACGCATGGCTAACTACGAGTAGAATCAGAGTGAGATTTTGAGGCTACTCAGAGGACATTATGGTGGAGGCCCATCTAGTTCAAGATTAGAGACTTCCAAGATTCCACATTACTTCTACTATCTTTCCTGAACTTTCTTTTAAATTATGCATTGCATTTCAGTTTTATGTTTTGAATTTGATTTTTAAATTAATCTAGTTGATGTTTTGTTAAATTTTGTTAAGTTAGGATGCATATTTCATGTGATTCACGTTACAGTTAGGTTGTTATTATTATGCTTTGCAGGGATACCTTAACCCAATTGCGCGGGATTTTCATGAATTAGTTGTGCACTATCTTAATATTTTCAAAAAACCTGATTCTTTTGCACACGTAAAATTCCTTATTTTGAGAAAACTTCCTGAAATATTACACTCATTTATTAAGCTTAAATATATAGTGGAGATGTACAACATATTACAGATTTTGAGCAAATCCTCCTTGGAGAGATATTTCACATTTACTTAAGTAAGAATTTTCAATTCAGCGATAAATTTCTTTGAATAATCTCATTAGCTTTGTTTTGATTATCACTCATTGAATAACATGGTTAGCATTTTTCTTAAACTTTTAAATCGGAATTATGTAGGTGTATGATTTCTGGAAAATGATCATAGGCATTTTTGATTTAATTCTGAGCCTTAACCATTTCTTTTACACAATTATATCCCTAGTTAGCTGTGATTGAGCCTAAAAGTATAATTTATTTTTCATGAAACCCATAAGTTAATCGAGCTCCAAGAAAATATATTTGACTAACCCTTGCTATCTAAGTTTCTTGCACACTCTTCTAAGTCAAAGTGATACAAAAAAAGAGCAAAGAAAAGGAGAAAGAGAAGAAGGTGGTGATTATATGTCAAAGAAAGAAAGAAAAATCCTATGGAAGAAAGCAAAAAGAAAAAGCAAAGAAAGAAAATAGCCAAGAAAGTGAAAAATGAGAAAGAGAATGGAGATATGGAAATACAATGTGTGTGTGAAAATTTTGAAAAAGGAAAGAGGTGTGCCACAATAGTCAAGAAGGATAGCTTTTTGAATACCTTTGACGTCATTTCCTAAACCCAAAACCCATGGCCACGTTATAACCCTAATAAAGTCCATTTTGATTCTAGAAGTCATGCATGTGTATTAGTTCCATCTATACATGAGAAAAGGAGAATGTTGATAGTGTTTGATGTTGTGTTAATAGTCTTTCATGAGATTATGTCAAATTCCAATTTTATTCAAATAACTGATCTTTTGATGTATTACATGTGAAATCATTTGCTTTGTTAACAATATTCCTATCAAATGTAATTTTTGAGTGATATTCACTATAACCAGAGTGTGTTCTTTGTTGAGTGATTTCTAGGAAAGAATTGATATCGATGCTAATTCTGGTACAACAAAGTGAAAAGTGGTGGTATTTCTTTAGTGATTTTTGAAATAAAGGAATCATTGCAAACACACACGAGTTTTTCTGCAAATATATAGATAGTGTTACAACTAATATGTGTTACTCTTATAGTAATCAGGGAAAGGAGGTATCCTAGCAACACAAAGGAATGGTGATTTAATTTTATTTATGAAAAAAATGAATTATTGTACCCTAGCCTTTGAAGTTTGTAGGCAGCTCAACTGGAAACCTTCATGAGACAAAACTCGTCCACTAGAAATCACCTATGAGTTTAACGGCTTGTTGCATATGCTAAATTCAATCGTGAAATCTACGAAAATGATTTTGTTTTGTTATTTATTTTTATTACTAGGGACTAGTAATGTTTAGGTTGGGGGTGTGATTAACCCTGAATAGTGCACTAATGAATTAGGTTATTTGGTTAATTGTGTTAAGGAATTAAGTTAAAATAGTCAAGATATGTGAAATTAGGGTTAGTGCGTAAATTAGGGTTAATTCATTGAACTTGATATTTTTCAGGGTTTTGTCCGAAAATTATGCAAAGTCTAGGTGAGCAAAGTGTGCAAGCTACATCAAAGGGAGGCAAGTGCAAATATTACCCAAATGTATCAAGCAAACAAGGAAGAATTCCAGAGGATTGCCACTGTCTGGAAGGTGGTGGTGGCGTCCGGACGGTGACTAAACCACCTCACCTCCCTCCTTCCTGCTATTGGTGAATTAATGCAGCAGCTTCACCTGATTAGTCCATCTAACTTCTGCCGCCTCAAGCTCCTCTCCAAGCCTCTATAAATAGCTAGTTCTTGCTTCATTTTTAGCATTTGTCATATTCTGTGAAATTCTTCACCAGAAAGAGTGGAGGGAAGTTCAAAGAGTCAAAGCTTCACCAAAAAGTCCAGAGAGTCAATGAAAGAGAGAGAGAGAGAGAGAGAGAGAGAGAGAGAGAGAGAGAGAGAACATCGAAGCAGAGCCCTGCCAAACCACTTCTAGCCAGCTTTTCTTCTTCTTCTACATTTATGTTATTCCATTTTACTTGGAGGGTTGAACCTCTCCCACTTTTGTGCCCTAATCGGTGATATGGGTGGTAGTGATTCAACTATTCCTTAGAGAAGGAGTGTCTTGTATTTTGTTTTATTTGTAATGGAACTATTCTGCACCTCTTTCTCGTCTATAGCAATGGAGCGTGAGCAGTCCTCTTATACCCTTCGGTGAAGGGTGAACATGTGTACGATATTGTTTAAGTTATGGAAATGTCGATGTTTTAACTATGCTTTAATGTTATATATACCTCCCTTATTGATGGATGGTTAAATTTATAATATGCTCATGGTTATGAACACCGAGCGGTACCTAATGATATACACCATACTATTTACTAATTATGTACTTCATGCATAATACAGTGATGTACGTGATTGGGCTTTATGTAACTGTCGATAGAATGGTTATAAAAGGGTTAAATCTCAGCATAGCCAATGCTTTTGATTCAATGCATAAATCGAAATCTCATCATCAGTGAATCATCAACCTATTGGTTGATTAACTGTACTATTCCTCTTGAATGACTTGCCTTCTGGTTTATTATAGTTGTTTAACTGATGCATGGTACAGAGATGTCGATTGCAAAATTCAAGTTTTCCTTATGAATGGCTCACCTTCTAGTTTACTTGGATTATTTGATTGTTGCATGGGCAAGGGTGTAATTTGATTATGGTGCATCTCATTCATTCATTGTTACATCTTGTGTGAAAGACTTGGGCTTAGAGGTTGAGACCTTATAGGAGCCATTGTGAGACCTAATCATGCATTGCATGCATATTAATATAATTTTGTGGGCTAAATTATAATTATGTAAAATTATTAAAAGGTTAATTAAATTAAATATTTTATAGGCATGATGTGAATGAACATACATTGGGTAGGTGAACCCTATTAGAGATGTATTAGTGAGACCCATTGATAGAAATTTCATGTGTGAAAATATTAGTGGTCGATTTTAAAATTATTTAAAAATGTAGGAGGATGCAAGCGTAATTAACCCATTACATGGCTCCCCTTTACATGTGTTTGTTTAAAAAAACAAAAAAACAAAAAGGTGTGTCGTGTGTGTGTGAGTGTGAGCCATGTGTATGTGTGTGTGTGTGTGTTTACTATATCATTAAGTGTGTGTGTGTGTGTTCTGATTAGCTGGGAGCTGAAAGAGTGAGGTGAGCAAGAGAGAAAGGGGAAAAAAGAAAGAAAGAAGGAAACAAAAAAAGAAGTGTGTTGTGTGTTCATCTGAACCATGACAAGGAAGGTACGTGGGACTCAATTTAAGCTTGAGTTGTGATTAATTTTAGTATGTGTAGATTGTTTTAGCATGTTTTAATTAGTAGGCTATTTTAATTTAAATACATAAGCTTTCTTCTTTTAATTTTAATGGACTGTTTTAATTTAAATCTCATTGGCTGATTTAGTTAATGTCAAAACAGATTTTTGTATGGGTGTAATGAAATATATTTAGCATCATTAACGGGCTATTAAAAATAGGTTAACGGGCTGTTAAAAATAGGTTCCAAATTGTTATTAAAATAAAGATGAGAAAAATGTGAAAAATAGTTATTTGAGATGTTCGGTATGTTTTTGAGGGCTAGGTTGGAACCGACATTATGGGAGTGAATTGGGTGATTTAAAAATGCAATTAGGGGGGGCTGATTTTCATAATTTAGTGAATGTGTGAGTTTAGGTATAATTGTTTTAAAAGAAAAGTACGATAGAAATTAGAAAAGGGTGTCGGTAACGCCGAAACTCTGATTTCTAAATATTATTATCATATGTGCGAATTTTAATCCAAATGACCTGAAATTTTTCATGCAGCATTTTTAAATGATGATTGTTGTGATAAGATAAGTTTCGAATGCAAATAAGTATAATATTCGGTGCGAAATGTATGAAATGTTGGAAGTGCAGTTTTTAGGATTCGGGGTCGAAATGTGTGAAAATGGGCCCTCGGTCAATGTGTTTGACCAACTTAAACCTAATTGTGATTAATGTGATTGATTTTTGGGAATTTGGGAAGAAAATGTGATCCCTAGAACAAAAGTGCTAGTGTGTGAGTGGATAGTGCGGTAACCGGAGTTACTGGGGCACTTTGGGGGGCATCATTTGCATACATTAGTGCATGATTAATTATTAAATGTGATAACCATATTGATATTGTAATTACAAATGTGTTAGGTGGAACGAGTGAGACAGTCGGTATTGGAACAAGTACGATGACACCGAAAGGATCCACCGATAGGATCGGAGGGCTATAGATTGTACATCTGAGGTGGGTGTATATCTTTATATGTTTTGGAAATGCTATTATAAGATGATAGTAAATGATAGAATTTAATGGCAATTCTCCAAGATTATGTGCTACGTGCTTATGTGATTGGATGATACTTTGTACTGTGTATTGTGTATTGTGGAATGTGGCGCACTGTTTGATACAGGGACGTCGATGTCTGGTCACTGGACGTGCAATAATGTGCAAGCACTGTGGTGTTCCTGGGAGGTTTGGGAGACACGGATCCATGTGGGATCGATTACCCGATGAGGGGTAATATGGATTTGGAATTAGAATGTAGTTGTTGTTTGATACATGTATCTACATAATATCTACGTACTTCAGTGTATTACTATTATTTCCATTTAATATACAGCATGTATAATCACTGGGCGTGTGGTTTAGCTCACACCCCTACAGCTTCTTCTTTTCAGGTACTATAAAGGGGGATACAGACCGGTCCACTGTCCAGTTGATTGAGTCTTGTGCAACATTAATGTGATATCACTCAGGTTGAGTGTCAGTATGACTAATTTTTGGGTTGTGTATTATATTTGTGAGAGAATATTATTGCAGGTTAATAGTATATATTTGTAAATAAACTCATCAAGCATACTTTGTGATGTATGCTATGTGGGTGTGGGATTTTGTATATGTCTATAACCTGGAAAACAAATGATTGGTACAGGTGTTTATATATGTTACAGGTTATAAGACATGTTTTACCATCATGCTTAATAACTAAAGTGATGAGTGGCGTTGTTGCACCTATGTGATTATATCATGTTTGATTAGTCTAGCTTATAATAACTATAAACAGGCGTATTAAAAACCTAGTCGCATCTCATCCTTGGGAGACCGAGATGGGGCGTGACAGCCATTGCATGTGAATTCTCCCCTGTGAGCTAGGGTGTGCATTGATAAGATATGTTGGGTATGTGAGTTAGAGATTTCAGGAATTCAACTCACTATGAACCTTAGGCTCATGGACATATCAGAGTTTGATGTCATCCTTGGAATGGATTGGTTGACGGTGACTAACCCTAATTAATCTATAAATTAGAATAGTTAAATAAATTAAATTGGTATGATAAAATAGCTAAAAACTATCAATTAGAGTCAATTAGTGTTTGTGTGTAAATAGGATTTTTATGTGTATTATGTATAAACTTTTTAGGGTTTGATGCAGGTTACTAGAAAATATAAAGAACAATGTGTCAAATCATAAAAGAACAAGGGAATAAAGCATAAAATAAACAAATGAAGAGTCATCATGCAAAATCCAGCAAGGCCTCATCGTCTAGACGGAGGAGGGATCGTCCGGACGGCCATGCATGGCGGCTAAAGTTGATCCTGCCACCTCCTGCTTTCCTTTGCCTATAAATACTGCATGCCTCCTTCCTTCTTCCGACAGCCAGACTTAGAGAGTTCTAGGGAGAAGTTCCAAAAAGAAAAAGAGAAAAAGAAGAAGTCAGATACAAACCTGGTCTGTCATACACTCCAGTCAAAACTTTGTATTTCTACATTTCTGTTGAATCTTTCTATTTGGATAGTTGAACTGCCGCCAACTTTTTGTCTTGACTGATAATAAAGGTAGTTGTGTTTCAGTTGTTCCTTGTGAAAAAGAAGTTTTAGAGTCTGTATTTTAATTTCAATTATAATGAAAACTGCTCGCACTCCTTGCTTGTTTATAGTAATGGATCGTGAGTAGTTACTTATATCCTCCAATGAGAGGTACACATATATTTATCTATATATGTATTATACGCTGATGTTTTAACTACTAGAAATGCTAATGTTTTATTCATATATTTTTCTATATATGTATTGTACGCTTCATGCATGATACAGTGATGTATGTAATATCGATGTTGTGTCTAAAATTATGTCATCAGTGTATCATGAACCTGTCGGTTATATATCTACGATGTTCCTATCGGTATGGCTTGTCCTCTACCAGAACACTGAGGATGTTCTACTGATGCATAGTACAAAACCTAAATGATCCTCATGAATGACTTGTCCTTCTGGATTATCAGGGTTGTTTAACTACTATATATAACTATCAGATTAATGACCTAAGTGATCCTCATGAAAAAAGTGCGAATCAAGTTTTTGGCGCCGTTGTCGGGGACTTATGGTAATTGGAAATTAAATAAACTATGAAAGTTGTTTAATTTATATATATATATATATAAGTGTGTGTGTGTGTGTGTGTGGGTATTTTCTTTGATAGTGTATGCCTGTTCATTCATCAGTATTGTCTGTAAATTATTCATCTCCTTCTCCTTCGTCTTCGTCTTCGTCTTCGTCATCTTCATCTACAAAAGAATCATTTCAATTAAGTATGGCTCAAAACATACCTAGGGAAGAACAACCTAGAGAACAAGAAGTAATTCAAAATATTCGACCATTAAGAGAATAATTACATCCTACACGAACTAATGTTCTGTCATGTTTTGCTTTTCCAACACATACCCCAAATCTTAATATTAAGCTAGGAACAATACAGTTATTACCACAGTTTCATGGTTTAGAAACTGAAAATCGTTATTTGCATATGAAATAATTTGAAGAAGTTTGTGGAACATTGCAAGATAATTCTGAAATGGTTAGATTAAAATTTTTCCTTTGTCTTTGAAAGATAAAGCGAAACAGTGGCTTAACTCTTTAAAAGCTAATTCAATCACAAATTGGCAAGCTTTGCAAGCTGAGTTCTTTAAAAAAAAATTTCCTATACATCGTATTAATACATTAAGACGTCAAATAATGAATTTTTCTGTAAAAGAAGGTGAAACTTCCTTCAATGTCGGGAAAGATTTAAAGATCTTCTCCAAGCTTGTCCACATCATGCCTTTGAAAACTGGGCGTTAATTGATTTTTTTTATGATGCTCTTCCTTCTGCAATACGTCAATTCATTGAAATGATAGCCTGGGGGGAATTCATGAGTAAAAATTCTGAAGAAGCATTTCAATTTTTTGATACTATTTCTAAAAGTTCCCAAATGTGGAACTCAACTTCTTCAAGTATAGTGGAAACTAAGCCATCTACATCCGAAAGAGGAAAATATGTGTTAAAAGAAGATGATCATTTAACAGCTAAAATGACTAATTTATCTTGAAAGCTGGAAGCTTTAGAGATGAAAAAAAAATAAAACAAGTGTTTGTTATTTCAACTACTGATCAAATATGTGAAATTTATGCATTGTTAAGACATCCTACAATAGAATGCCCAACTATACCTTCATTCAAAGAATTTTTAATTGAGCAATCTAATGATGTTCCAACTTATAATAAGCCTTATTTAAATTCATATTCTGAAACTTATAACCCATGATGGAGAAGTCATCCAAATTTTAGTTGAAAAAATAGACAACCTACAAATCAAACACAAGGTCCACCATAGTCACAAAATCAACAATACTATCCACCATACCAACCCCCACAAAGAAGAACTCTAGAAGATACTTTGAATCAATTTATTCAAAGTCAAATGAGTTTTAAAACTCAAACAACTCAAGCTTTTAATGATTTTAAAGCCTAACCTTCTCAGAGTATTGAAGATATCAAAAGTCATCTAGCTAAGTTGACTCAGTCCCTCAGTATGCCAGAAAAGGGAAAATTCTCATCTTAGCCTAAACCTCTGCAAAGTCAGAGTCAAGCTAATTCTATATCTTCTGAACCTTGTCCAAGTCAAGTACAAGCAATCACGACGTTAAGAAGTGGTAAGGTAATTGATAAAACTATTAAACCTAAAATCCCTAAGAAAATGCGTAAGTCAATTCCTGTCAATGAACCATTAATTGAAAAACAACTAGAAGTACCAAATAAAAAAGATCAACTATGTCCTATTCCTTTACCTTTTCCTCAAAGAGCCAAGAAACCTCCATCTGAAAAAGATTAATCTGAGATCATGGAACTATTTAAATAGGTTAAGATTAATCTTCTTCCTCTCTAGGTTGTTTTGCACTATTAAAAATATTTAATTCCAAGGTCATGTTTTCAAATGAAAGTTTCATGATTCCATTTCTACAATTAATCAACGCATTTGATTTAGCTAGGAATGGTTGACCTAGAATAATGGGTATGTATGCAGATGCATGGAAAATTGGTTGGGTATCTATAACGATAAAATCTGCTGGAAAGTAGAATTGATCCACTTGGATGATAACATCTTCCACAATCCCTCATGGAGTTTTTATTGATCGGACTGCTAATTCTAGTGTAACACTAGTGGGTTTTAGTTCACTTAATCCTAATTGCGTATAGACCAAATATGGCATTAAATTACAACTAGCTCAAAGATCTAGCAGAGCTTCTTCAATTCAGAAATTTCCAATGATGCATGAGACTATTGGACTTCTTGGATCTTTGTACTTTAGACGAGTATTATGATATATTATAGTACTGACTTGTTCAGTAAGAAATGCTTTCTTTGGTACATTTTGTTTTCTTTTTATTGTGCAAAGATCTTTTAAAAACTTCGTATAAGCTGGAACTCTTTTTATATCATCTAACAAAGGAATGTTAATCTTGACTTGTTTAAACAGCTCAAAAATTTTAGATTGATCTTTTTCAGATGTAGGTTTCTTAACCCTTTGAGGAAAAGGTAAAGTAATAGGACATGGTTGATCTTTTTCATTTTGTACTTTTGGTTGTTTTTCAATTGAAGGTTCAGATTCAAGTGGCTCATTAATAGGAATTGACTTTCGTAATTTTTTTGAAATTTTAGGTTTAATAGTTTTATCAATGATTTTACCACTTCTTAACGTTTTGATTGCTTGTACTTGACTTGGAGAAGGTTCAGAAGATACAACATTAGCTTGACTTTGATTTTGCGAAGGTTTAGGTTGAGATGAGAATTTTCCCTTTTCTGGCATACTAAGGGACTGAGTCAACTTAGCTAGATGACTCTTGATATCTTCAATACTCTGAGAAGTTTGGGTTTTAAAATCATTAAAAGCTTGAGTTGTTTGATTATTAAAACTCATTTGACTTTGAATAAATTAATTCATAGTATCTTCCAGAGTTCTTCTTTTTGGGGGTTGATATGGTTGATATTGTTGTTGATTTTGTGACTATGGTGGACCTTGTGCTTGATTTGTAGGTTGTGTAATTCTCCAACTAAAATTTGGATGATTCCTCCATCCTGGATTGTAAGTTTCATAATATGGATTCAAATAAGGCATATTATAAGTTGGAATAGCATTAGATTATTCAATTAACACTTCTTTAAATGCAGGTATAATTGGACATTCTGCTGCAGGATGTCTGAAAACGCATTGATTAGTAGTTGAAACAACAGATACTTGTTTTATTTTTTTCATCTCTAAGGCTTCCAATTTTTGAGATAAACTTGTCATTTTAGCTCTTAAATCATCATCTTCTTTTAACACATATTTCTTTCGGATGTAGATGGCTTTGTTTCCACTATATTTGAAGAAGTTGAGTCCCACATTTGGGAACTTTCAGAAATAGTATCAAAAAATTGAAATGCTTCTTTAGGATTTTTATTCATGAATTCCCCCTGCACCATCATTTCAACAAATTTTCGCATTGCAGGTGGAAGAGCATCATAGAAAAAACCAACTAAGGTTCAGTTTTCAAATGCATGGTGTGGACAAGTTTGGAGAAGATCTTTAAATCTTTCCCAACATTGATAAAAAGTTTCACATTCTTTTACATAAAAATTCATTATTTGACGTCTTAATGTATTTGTACGATGTATAGGAAATTTTTTTTTTAAAGAACTCAGCTTGTAAAGCTTGCCAGTTTGTGATTGAATTAGCTCTTAAAGAGCTAAGCCACTATTTTGCTTTATCTTTTAAAGAAAAAGGAAATAGTTTTAGTTTAACCATTTCAGAATTATCTTGCAATATTCCACAGACTTCTTCAAATTATTTCATATGAATATAAGGGTTTTCAATTTCTAGACCATGGAACTGTGGTAATAATTGGATTGTTTCTAGCTTAATATTAAGATTTGGAGCATTTATTGGAAAAGCAAAACATGATGGGACATTAGCTCGGGTTGGATGTAAATATTATCTTCATGCTCAAATATTTTGAACTACTTCTTATTCTCTAGGTTGTTCTTCTCTAGGTACATTTCTAGCCATATTTAATTCAAATGATTCTTGTATAGATGAAAATGACGAAGACGAAGGAGATGACTGATTTACAGACCCTACTGATGAATGAACAGACATACACTATTTAAAAATAAAACACACTTTTTATACATATAATATAGATAAACAACTTTTCAATTTTATTTAATTTTGAATTATCGTAACTCCTCGGCAACAATGCCAAAAACTTGATTCGCACATTTTCGTGATCGGATTTATTTGTATACACCCAAGTATAAGTGGTCAAATTGTAGTTTTCTCGATTTTAAGTCCAAGTATCGATCCCACAAAGAGTGTGTATAATTAGGAAATAAAATAAAAATAGTGAAGTTGTTATTTTAGATAGGACATCATGTGATAGCTGTGATGTGAGCTTAGATTGATAACTAGTCTAGTTAAACTTTTATTTGCATAGATTAAGACAATAATAAAAAGTATCCTTCAGTTTAAGGATCCCATATTGTAACACCCCGCATTTTCTTTTATATATGTATATAGATATATAGTAAATAATTGTTGTAAAAATGGGGATATGTGTAGTGATGTGTGTTTGAATTTGGTAGAATGAAAAAGGGATGAACAGTGCACTGGCTGTAACATCAAGCTCGATTTCGACCTTGATAGAGTCCATATCTCTCAAAACTTAAAACATGAAATTTGTAGAGCTCTCTCTTAGGATTCCATATCACCTTGAATCATCTCAATCGGAACTAGGAGGAAGGAGTTATGTCCATATTACGAAGTAGTGTCTACACTGTCCAAAAATCTGTCCGGCAGACTACCTTTCGCTAATTTCATCATAACTCTTTATTGGAAAGTCCGAATTGTGTACCATTATTTTTGTTAGAACCCTAAGTCGTATATCTTTCCAACCATATAGGTTACACCTCCTAGAAATACCTGAGTCAAATCAGTTTATTCTATGAAGTTGACCAAAAATCTGCACAATGGTGCTCCTTGGATAGTAAAGGGTTGTGCTTTCTTATTAGACCTTGAAGGTGTAAAATCCCATATGTTTACATTAATATATTAATGTACTTGTTTAGTGATTCTTCTATATGTAATGACTTAAGAATAAACCATATATATATTAAAATCGTAAGGATATCATCTATAGTAGTTCGAAGGAATAAAATAGAAATTTTAATGTTCCAAGTGTGAATTTATTTTAGTTTTGAAATAAATCATAACAAGCAATGTTTTTAGGTTAAAATAACATTAAAAATGAATCCGGAACGTCGAAAAACCTTAGGGTAGTCATATGGATCAAATTGGAGATTTCTAGTGGCAAAACTGTAATTTTGGAAAAAACTCAAAATTTAGCCATGAACAGTGAATTGCGCGGACTGCTGTGTTTAAAACACAGAATCCAGCCAATTCCTTCCATTTTTTCTCACATCTCTCACCCCCAAACCCCTTAGCACCCTTGGGGAAGATAGAGGAAAGGAGGAAAGGGAGAAAGGAGGTCATTAGAGCTTGGGTTTTTGGTTTGAAACTTTGATTCAAGGTAGAGGTTTTTCTTCCATGCTTGTCCATTGAGGCTAAGGCTAAAATATATATATGTTTTGACTCATACTTGTATGTATTTGCTAGGAATTCCTTGTTTCTTGGTTTTCTTGCAATTATGGCATGTCTTAAACAAAGTTAGGATTGATTACCCATGAAACTTCTTTTATAGCTTTAAAACCCTAGTTTTTGGGGAAATATGGAATTCTCTTTCTACATTTGCTCAAGCTTGGTTTTGAGAACTTTAGTGCTTTGTGTGAGTAATGAAAATGATGTGGTGGTGATCTCTTGTATTTTTCTTAATTGGTTATTTGGATTGTCGCATGATAAAATTTGGGGATTTTGATAATGGTTGCTTGTTGAGGGAAATTTGTGGATTTTATCTTGTATGTGATTGTTGGTATGAAAAGAGGATAATTATGAACCGAGTTTACTCGTAATTATGCGGTTAAGTGTGGAATACTTGAAGGGGGGTAGAGGTTACTTGTAAGTATGCTACCTACCAAAAGAGGATATTTATAAACCGAGGTTACTTGTAAGTATGTGGTTATGTGTGGGAGACTTCAAGGGGGGTAGAGGTTACTTGTAAGTATGCTACCTACCTAAAAGGACATCTAACGACCGTGGTTACTTGTAAGTATGCGGTTATGGGAAACAAAGACTTGAAGGGGGTGGAGTTTACTTTTAAGTATGCCACCTGCCAAAGGAAATATAATAATCGATGGTGGAATAAGCGTTCCTTTTTGTATTATGGTGTTACTATTGCATTTTCCACAAGAGCTTGTGGAGGTATGAGACTCTACAAGAACTTGTTGGAAATGGTTATGGTTGCTCATTGTGACTTGGGTTTACTGTTCATTTAAATTATTGCGAATGTTTAAACTTGAGATCTGTTTCAAATGTCACGGTTTTACTTCAAATGTTATATGATATTTTGGAAAATAAGACCGAACTGTTTTACTTGTTTTCTAAACCTTGTATGAGTATGGAAGGAATGTTGCTACAGAGCTTAGTGCTCATCCCCTACAAATAATATCTTTTCAGATTTCGTCTATGAGGAGGAGTTACAAGTAGATGAACCAGTGCATGGGGAAGCTCCCCTAGAGGGGAACGGGGTCCTGAACTGGATGCCTAGAGTTATATTTCTTTTGTACTAGACTAGAGAGTTTATTTTGAAATCATGTAAAGTCTAGTATTTTGTTATTTCACTGCAAGTGTAATTTAATTCTTTTGGGAATATATTTGTCATACTTGGCCTATTCTTTTGGGATGGCATTGTGGATATGACATATGATGAATGAAAGTTTATTTTATGATGGATAAATAGACCCGGTGTGGTCAATAGTTATGCATATGTGGACCCGGTGTGGTCAATTGTAATATAATTGTACAGGTTGTGTTTTGGGTAAAGCTCCCCGTACAAAGGAGACTCTGCCCAAATTTTGTTAAAATATGAATGGTTGATGAATGAACTTTCGTCGTGATGAATTTACGTAATGCTCTCATGGGGTGAATGGTTTTTAGAATGTAATGTCACCCAAGGGGTTTTTGGGGCGTTACAAATTTGGTATCAGAGCTTAGGCTTTAGGTCTTACATGGGAGCTGTAGGTTATGGATTACCACTAGAAAGGCAGGATTAGGTTGAACAAAATTGTTGATCTATGTTTTATATAAATCTTAGGCTTTAAATTAAAGCAATAATTAGGATGTCTTGTACCTCAATGAAATTAAATTGTGAATTGATGTGCAGGATGGATGGAGGACGAGGACGAGGACGTGGACGTGGGCGTGGTCGTGGAGGTCAAGCAAATCCACCACCACCACCACCTCCCGATGCCATGAATGGCATCTATCAATGCTTGAAGGAGCTCACCACTTTGGTACAAAACCAGAATGGGAACAACAACCATAATGGTGGAGCTCAACCACTAGCGCAAGTACCCGGAATTGGAAATGGAGATCGAAGGATGGTGGTTCTTCGAGAATTTCTGAGACAACATCCACCCACCTTCCAAGGGAGCTCTAACCCTTTGGATGCGGACAAGTGGATACGCAGAGTGAAGAAGGTATGTGACGGCATGGGAGTTGCCGAAGATTTGAGGGTTGGCTTGGCGACCTATTTGTTAGAGGGGGAGGCCGACCATTGGTGGGATTCGGTCAAGAGACGGAGGAACACTGATGCACTCACTTGGGAGGAGTTCGACCAAATATTTCAGGACAAGTACTTTCCTGAATCAGTCAGAGATCGAATGAAGGCTGACTTTCTTGCTCTACGACAGGGTAGCACGACGGTGGCCGAGTACGAAAGGAGGTTTGACGAGCTCTCCCGTTATGCTACAGGATTTATATCTACGGAGGCCGACAGGGCTAAGCGATTTGAGCAGGGACTGAGGCCGGTCATCCGGGAGAAGTTGGTGGCTCTCAAGATTAGGGAGTATGGGGACTTGGTGGACAGAGCTGCACTGGTAGAGAGAGACATAGAGGATAGCCAGCGACGACAGGGCTTCTTGAGAGGAGGTCCAATCCGGACGGGTGCTACCACTAGTGGGGCACAGAGACCGACACCATACCGTCGCCCAGACCCAACAGGTGGACAGCGACTTTTGACAGCCCGAGGAGAGGGAGACACTCAGACTAGAGCTGGTATTATCCCACGATCTTGCTTTGCATGCGGAGGTGTGGGACATATTCGGATGCATTGCCCAGTTTTTCCACCTCAAGGGCCTATCCAGACCGCAAGACAAGTACCAGCAGCCCAACCACCACCACCGAGGCCTGCACCGCATCGACCGATACAAACTCAAGCCCCCGGCGGCACCAACCAAGGGCGAGTATTTGCTTTGACTCAGCCGGAGGAGGACATTGCCAATGCCGTTGTGGAAGGTATCATTCTTCTCTACAATTCCTGGGCCCGAATCTTATTTGATCCCGGTGCTACTCATTCTTTTATACGTACTGCATATGCTATGAATTTGGGATTGGGTTTCGAGAAGTTAGAACATGCTTTGACTGTTGACTTGCCTACGGGAGAACAATTGGGTACTAGCCGAGTCTGCAAGGGTTGTGTGCTTCGTATTGGGGAGCACGAATTGATTGTGGATTTAATTGCTTTAGAGATGAAGGGGTATGACGTGATTTTTGGGATGAACTTGTTATCCACTTTTCGTGCGGTACTGGATTGTTTCCGCAAGCGGATTACATTTCAATTGCCGGGAGGAGTAATTTTCAGTTTTGTGAATAACCGAGATTCTTTCCATCCATTTCCTACTACGGGTAGTAGATTCTTAAAAGCGAAAGCGGGAAGTCATTTGAGTTTCTTAGCTAGCTTGATGGGAGATAACATGGATAAACTCCATACGGATGTGGTGTTAATTGTATCGGAGTTTTCGGATGTTTTTCCTGAGGAATTACCTGGATTACCGCCACATAGGGAAATTGAGTTCAAGATCGATCTCTATCCGGGAACCGAACCCATATCCATTGCTCCCTACCGGATGGCACCTTTGGAGTTGAAGGAGCTAAGGAAGCAGTTGGATCAATTGTTGGCGATTGGGTTTATCCGTCTAAGCACTTCACCTTGGGGAGCCCCGGTCCTCTTTGTGAAGAAAACGGATGAGACTCTACGGTTGTGCACGGATTACCGGAGGTTGAATCGGGTTACCGTGAAGAATAAGTATCCGTTGCCGAGAATTGATGACTTATTTGATCAGTTGGAGGGTTCAAAGTATTACTCCAAGATTGATCTTCGCACGGGGTATCATCAGCTGCGAATTAAGGAGGAGGATATTCCTAAGACTGCTTTCCGTACCCGATATGGTCATTTCGAGTATACGGTGATGCCATTCGGATTGACTAATGCCCCCGCAGCCTTCATGGATTTGATGCACAGAGTCTTCCGGCCATACCTCGATCAATTTGTCATTGTGTTTATTGATGACATATTGATTTACTCACAGACTCAGGAGGAACATGCTCGTCATCTCTCTATTGTGCTACAAACATTGAGAGAACATAAGTTATATGCAAAGATGAGCAAGTGTGAGTTTTGGATGAAGGAAGTGAAGTTCCTTGGCCATGTTGTGTCCGAGCAAGGAGTAGCGGTTGATCCAGCAAAGATTGAGGCCGTGATGAAATGGGAACCACCGAGGAACGTGACAGAAGTACGGAGTTTCTTGGGGTTAGCCGGCTATTATCGTAGGTTTGTGGAAGGGTTCTCCAAGATTGCGATGCCGATGACTCGCCTTACAAAGAAGGGGGAGAAATTTTTGTGGACTCAAGCGTGTGAACTAGCTTTTCGCACCTTGAAGGAGAAGTTGACGACTGCCCCTATCCTCATTATTCCGAGTAGTGGGGAAGGCTACGATGTCTACACCGATGCTTCACTACGAGGATTGGGATGCGTTCTAATGCAAGGAGGGAAGGTAGTGGCTTATGGCTCGAGGCAACTCAAGGTGCACGAGCAGAATTATCCCACACACGACTTGGAGCTGGCTGCAGTGGTGTTTGCTCTTAAGTTGTGGAGATGTTATTTATACGGGGAGAAATTTCAAGTGTTTTCGGACCATAAAAGCCTCAAGTATATCTTCACACAGAAAGACTTGAATCTCCGGCAGAGAAGGTGGATTGAGTACTTGGAAGATTATGAGTTCACACTCAACTACCATCCAGGGAAGGCCAATGTAGTTGCCGACGCTCTTAGCAGGAAGTCTCGGGGTGAAATCAATTCTCTTGCGGTAAATAGGTGGAAAATGATTGATGCATTGGAGGAGTACGATCTATGGGTGGATGGACCGGAGTATCAATCATATCTATTCAACCTTGTAGCTCAACCGACGCTTCGACAACGGGTTGTGGAGTTGCAATGCCTGGATTCGGAACTCGATTTGATTAGAGCCCGATTGGAGAATGGGGAAGCGATGGGAGGATGGTCTTGGAAGAATGGAGAGTTGAGATATGGGGAGAAGCTATGTGTTCCCGATGATTCGTCCCTAAAGGAGGAGATACTTGGGGAGTGTCATCGCTCCAAGTTTGCTATCCACCCCGGTAGCACAAAGATGTATAGGGACATGAAGCGTCAATACTGGTGGAGGGGAATGAAGCGAGATGTAGCCAAGTATGTGGCAAAATGTGCGGTGTGCCAGCAGGTGAAGATTGAGCATCAAAGGCCAGGAGGAGTCCTACAGTCTTTGCCTATTCCAGAGTGGAAGTGGGATCACATCACCATGGACTTCGTGTCGGGTTTACCACGGACGTCGCGCAGGCATAATGCAGTGTGGGTCATTGTGGATAGACTCACCAAGTCCGCTCATTTCTTGGGTATGAAGACCACAGACTCATTAGAGACGTTGAGCAAGCTCTATATCTGTGAGATTGTTAGGTTGCACGGAGTTCCGCTCTCCATTGTGTCGGATCGTGATTCTCGGTTTGTGGCGCGATTTTGGCAAAGTCTACAACAAGCTATGGGGACAGAGTTACATTTCAGCACAGCCTTTCATCCCCAAACGGATGGCCAATCCGAGAGGGTGATACAAATCGTGGAAGACATGTTACGAGCTTGCGCGTTGGACTTCAAGGGAAGTTGGAGTGACCATTTACCGTTGGTGGAATTTGCATACAACAACAGCTATCAGACCAGTATTGGAATGGCACCCTATGAGGCCTTGTATGGAAGACCATGTAGATCCCCGACGTGTTGGTTAGAAGCGGGCGAGAGTAGTTTGTTTGGGCCAGAAATTGTTCGAGAGACTACAGAGAAAATTCAACTCATCCGGGAGAGACTACGCACAGCACAGAGTAGACAGAAAAGCTACGCGGATCAAAGACGAAGACCATTAGAATTCAAAGAGGGGGACTATGTGTTTCTCAAAGTGTCGCCCCAGAAAGGAGTATTTAGATTCGGCAAGAAGGGAAAGTTAGCGCCAAGGTATACCGGGCCATTTGAAGTGATCAAAGTGGTGGGCAAGGCGGCATATCAGTTGCGGTTACCAGCTCAGTTATCGGGAGTACACGACGTATTCCATGTGTCCATGTTGAGGAAGTGTAAATCGGATGCAACGCCGGTTGTAGACTTAGAAGATATTGAAATTCAAGATGGAGCAACCTATGAAGAACAACCAGTGAAGATTCTCGACGCCAAGGAGAAAGTGCTTCGCAACAAAGTCATCAAATTGGTGAAAGTCTTGTGGCAACACCATGGAGTGGAAGAAGCTACATGGGAACCGGAGCTAGAAATGCGAGAGAAGTACCCACATTTGTTCGCTACTTGAGGTAAGTTTCGAGGACGAAACTTTCTTTAAGGGGGTGGATTGTAACACCCCGCATTTTCTTTTATATATGTATATAGATATATAGTAAATAATTGTTGTAAAAATGGGGATATGTGTAGTGATGTGTGTTTGAATTTGGTAGAATGAAAAAGGGATGAACAGTGCACTGGCTGTAACATCAAGCTCGATTTCGACCTTGATGCAGTCCATATCTCTCAAAACTTAAAACATGAAATTTGTAGAGCTCTCTCTTAGGATTCCATATCACCTTGAATCATCTCAATCGGAACTAGGAGGAAGGAGTTATGTCCATATTACGAAATAGTGTCTACACTGTCCAAAAATCTGTCCGGCAGACTACCTTTCGCTAATTTCATCATAACTCTTTATTGGAAAGTCCGAATTGTGTACCGTTATTTTTGTTAGAACCCTAACTCGTATCTTTCCAACCATATAGGTTACACCTCCTAGAAATACCTGAGTCAAATCAGTTTATTCTATGAAGTTGACCAAAAATCTGCACAATGGTGCTCCTTGGATAGTAAAGGGTTGTGCTTTCTTATTAGACCTTGAAGGTGTAAAACCCCATATGTTTACATTAATATATTAATGTACTTGTTTAGTGATTCTTCTATATGTAATGACTTAAGAATAAACCATATATATATTAAAATCGTAAGGATATCACCTATAGTAGTTCGAAGGAATAAAATAGAAATTTTAATGTTCCAAGTGTGAATTTATTTTAGTTTTGAAATAAATCATAAAAAGCAATGTTTTTAGGTTAAAATAACATTAAAAATGAATCCGGAACGTCGAAAAACCTTAGGGTAGTCGTATGGATCAAATTGGAGATTTCTAGTGGCAAAACTGTAATTTTGGAAAAAAACTCAAAATTTAGCCATGAACAGTGAATTGCGCGGACTGCTGTGTTTAAAACACAGAATCCAGCCAATTCCTTCCATTTTTTCTCACATCTCTCACCCCCAAACCCTTAGCACCCTTGGGGAAGATAGAGGAAAGGAGGAAAGGGAGAAAGGAGGTCATTAGAGCTTGGTTTTTGTTTGAAACTTTGATTCAAGGTAGGGTTTTTTCTTCCATGCTTGTCCATTGAGGCTAAGGCTAAATATATATATGTTTTGACTCATACTTGTATGTATTTGCTAGGAATTCCTTGTTTCTTGGTTTTCTTGCAATTATGGCATGTCTTAAACAAAGTTAGGATTGATTACCCATGAAACTTCTTTTATAGCTTTAAAACCCTAGTTTTTGGGGAAATATGGAATTCTTTCTACATTTGCTCAAGCTTGGTTTTGAGAACTTTAGTGCTTTGTGTGAGTAATGAAAATGATGTGGTGGTGATCTCTTGTATTTTTCTTAATTGGTTATTTGGATTGTCGCATGATAAAATTTGGGGATTTTGATAATGGTTGCTTGTTGAGGGAAATTTGTGGATTTTATCTTGTATGTGATTGTTGGTATGAAAAGAGGATAATTATGAACCGAGTTTACTCGTAAGTATGCGGTTAAGTGTGGAATACTTGAAGGGGGGTAGAGGTTACTTGTAAGTATGCTACCTACCAAAAGAGGATATTTATGAACCGAGGTTACTTGTAAGTATGCGGTTATGTGTGGGAGACTTCAAGGGGGGTAGAGGTTACTTGTAAGTATGCTACCTACCTAAAAGGACATCTAACGACCGTGGTTACTTGTAAGTATGCGGTTATGGGAAACAAAGACTTGAAGGGGGTGGAGTTTACTTTTAAGTATGCCACCTGCCAAAGGAAATATAATAATCGATGGTGGAATAAGCGTTCCTTTTTGTATTATGGTGTTACTATTGCATTTCCACAAGAGCTTGTGGAGGTATGGACTCTACAAGAACTTGTTGGAAATGGTTATGGTTGCTCATTGTGACTTGGATTTACTGTTCATTTAAATTATTGCGAATGTTTAAACTTGAGATCTGTTTCAAATGTCACGGTTTTACTTCAAATGTTATATGATATTTTGGAAAATAAGACCGAACTGTTTTACTTGTTTTCTAAACCTTGTATGAGTATGGAAGGAATGTTGCTACAGAGCTTAGTGCTCATCCCCTACAAATAATATCTTTTCAGATTTCGTCTATGAGGAGGAGTTACAAGTAGATGAACCAGTGCATGGGGAAGCTCCCCTAGAGGGGAACGGGGGTCCTGAACTGGATGCCTAGAGTTATATTTCTTTTGTACTAGACTAGAGAGTTTATTTTGAAATCATGTAAAGTCTAGTATTTTGTTATTTCACTGCAAGTGTAATTTAATTCTTTTGGAATATATTTGTCATACTTGGCCTATTCTTTTGGGATGGCATTGTGGATATGACATATGATGAATGAAAGTTTATTTTATGATGGATAAATAGACCCGGTGTGGTCAATAGTTATGCATATGTGGACCCGGTGTGGTCAATTGTAATATAATTGTACTGGTTGTGTTTTGGGTAAAGCTCCCCGTACAAAGGAGACTCTGCCCAAATTTTGTTAAAATATGAATGGTTGATGAATGAACTTTCGTCGTGATGAATTTACGTAATACTCTCATGGGGTGAATGGTTTTTAGAATGTAATGTCACCCAATGGGTTTTTGGGGCGTTACACATATGCGTTATATTGGTCTGGTATTAGAAAGCTACCTTACATCATTTACTTCCATGTTACTGGCAAGTTCAACTGGTAGGTCTTAGTATAATTAATCATCATACAGCAACTTCTTAGGTTAGTTGGTGATATCCATGACATTGATTATCCAATCAAACCAAAGGGAGAAGCCGTTCATAAGGAATACTTGTATTATTCATTGACTTCATAATGGTAGGTGCATACATAATAAACCATAACACAACCACTTCTTAGGTTAACTGGTGGTATTAGTCATAACACAACAATTTCTTAGGGTAGTTGGTTATAGATGTGCCAAACCACTAATTCGAGTAAAGCCAATAAGGTACAAGTCATTCATGAGGAATACTAAAATTAATTTCATTTGACTCCATCTGTGATACATATGCC
>CAUOFW020002752.1:0-44201 GCA_963454935.2 Ilex paraguariensis
TATGTAGCCAGATCATGGGTCTGAATATTATCTTTCTCTTCTAATGAAATTGGTGGATTCTGAAACCTATTCTAGGTCATCGCTGAAAATCTCTCTGCAGAGGAAATTCAAGGGCTGAAAACAATGTTTACAAATATGGACACCGACAAAAGTGGAACAATTACATATGAAGAACTAAAGACTGGTTTGGCTCGACTTGGGTCAAAGCTCACTGAGCCTGAAGTTAAGCAGCTCATGGAAGCTGTAAGATATTACTGGATGTGGAAGTATCTTCTTGTCATAATTTTTGGTACTTCTCCGTTATGGTCAATTTGCTAACAAACATAATCTGCCTTTTGCCTGTTGCAGGCTGATGTGGATGGAAATGGTACAATTGATTACATTGAATTTGTCACTGCTACCATGCATAAACACAAACTTGAGAAAGAGGAACACCTTTACAAAGCCTTTCAGTATTTTGATACAGATAATAGCGGGTTAGTGCCACATATGTGATAAATATCATAATTTGTATCTCCATACTGTCCTATCGTTGAATGCAATATTCTATGGAGCATTGAACTCGAAAAATCTTTTGGATGTCATTTCAGATATATCACAAGAGATGAATTAGAAACAGCAATGAAAGAACGTGGAATGGGCGATGCAGAGAGCATTAAGGAAATAATTGCTGAAGTGGACACAGATAATGTGAGTTCTTTTTCTACTTTGAAAACCTTACAGCCTTATTTGGTTTGCATCTTTGAAACTGTTTTTTTTGTTTTCAAAAATTGTTTCGGGGAGAAAAGTTGTTTGACCAACTGTTTTATGTTTTTGTTTTTTGAAAACTGAGAACAAAAAGTGGTTAAATTTAGAGAATAAGTTAGGGTTGTTTTGTGTGTTTTGGAAAACAACTTTTCCAGAATTTAGAAAACACCTCCACCACACTTCCATCACCACCACGTCGATATACACTACCATCATATTTTTGTTTTTATTTTTTTTTGAGTTACTGTTTTCTATTCTGTAGAACTGTTTTTGGAATTATATAACCAAACAGATTTGCGAGACAAAAAATATTAAAACACACTTTTTTAAAACTTTCAAAAAATAATTTTCAAATACTGTTTTTTGAGATGCAAACCAAATAGGATTTTCACAACACAATGATGCATCCATGCTTATTTGTATCAAATTTGCAGGATGGAAGAATTGACTACGAGGAGTTCTGTACAATGATGAGACGTGGAACCCAAACAACTGGCAAGCTTTTCTAGTGATATTGATGATTTGTGCACAAGTACAGCACTTCTGATATCATCACAAAATTACATTTGCTAATCGAAGGGAGCCTAAAGAATTGGTGGCGTAAAGATGTTGGAGCATTTGATCTCATCAGGAAATCGTTCCTTTTAGCTAGATGTATGTGTGACAGGCTTCTTATTTCATTTGTTTTGAGTAAATCATTGGTATATTCCTAATTTCATGTGTGGCCATACTGTTGTCCAAGTCTTCGACTCTCGTTAAGTTTCTTCTTCTCTTCTGTCTCAAGATACTGCTTCACATATGTATCAATAGCTGATGAGCATCTGAAACTTAAATTATGTTTGCAATCGAAAAAGTCTATTGTTTTGAAATGATCAGGCTGCATATAATGCTGATGGGAACATCACAACATCGTTTCTGCTAGATTTATGTTTGCACTATATTCAGCTTAAAGCCCTGCAGCCCTGCCTTTTATGACCTAAAAAGGCTTGATTCATTAGCTTTACAGGCTGGAGACCCACAGACCTCCCCACTATTTTCTCAGATAGGGCAAGATTCTTGGCCTTACCTGTGTCTTATAAGGAGTGTCTAAAGACTAAAAATAGTAGTTCTGTTCAGTCCAGCCAGATATAGAACGTTTGCATCCTCCTCCTTCCAATGTTGTAAAAGGGTATAAAGAAAAATACCTCCTTTTACTTTTACTGCTTCTATACCTCAAGGTAGGAATGAGGGATGTTGAAGGTGCACATAATTATAATAGCTCCAGGACCAAGCTCCCTTATTAGTAGAATTGAGGATGGTGATCTCAAGGTGACACATGACAGATACTAACCTCCTCATAGATATGCTCTTTGGTCTAGTTTTCTTCCTCTCCAACTGTCATGCCGAGTCCAATGTCTGCTCTTTATTTTGGGGGTAAAATCTGCCCCCAAATCTTTCTTTCAGTTAATCATATGTCTCATTTCCTTCCACAGATGGCATGAAATCTTCGAACTTGCATTCCAAGAATTAAAATCTGTAAGTTCGGGCAAATCACCGGTAACCACATTCCACAGCAACATCTCAATCTCTAGCTTAACACGCTCATTGAGTAATAATCACAAAGCAAACCAGGCAGGCAGCACAAATTGCCAACTCGGAATTAGTCCATATGTCATGGTTTCATAGGGCTGGGGCTTGTCTTGATCTTGCATCACCGCGACTAACAACCAATTTGAATACCACCACAAACCCTCCACCAATGCAAAACATACCATCAAGCTGTTCAACAGCATCAAACTGTAGATGCCACATACACACCCATCGTATACAAGCATCCCAAGAGCTAGTGAAGTTGGTGCATATACAATTGGGCCAATTCAGGCATATGATAGAGTTTCTCCCCAGAATCCATCATAACAACAATCCAACCACCTTACTATAAACCATCAAGACATTCACACCCAAAAAGTTGCTATAACGGGTGATGATTCAATGATGAACAAAGAATCAAATTCCCAATCCGCTTGCAGCACATATACAACACCAACAAATCGTCAGGAATTTTTCAATAGGCTCATGAATAAGCAAATAGAAAGCCTTCAGACGAAGAATGCTCTTAACAATCCCCAACAAAGCAAAACAGTACCACACTTTCATCATATCTAGCAAAAGACCCAAACAAAAAGAGGAGAGAATAGAGAGAAGCTCACACCATTGTAACTACAAAACTATGAACTTTATTACTGATATAGGAACTGAAGATCCGGGTACAATTCACTGAAGAACCCATGACACATATCAAAGCAGGAAATAAAAGGAAAGAAAAAAAACCCAAATTAGGTAAAACTGAGTCTAGATAACCAACCACACAGGGTGAACCTGGTGGTAATTACCTATCATCAACTGACACGACCACACAACACACAAAATACCAGAAACCTTAAAAACCATGTATTTTGATCTGATCCTTCTTCAATATGCCAGCCTGAACAAGGAAATTGGACACATTCTTGCGCTGATCTCCTTGAAGTTGGATCACCTTGCCAAGCTCTTTGTCCTGCACAACATTACCATTGCAGCAGAACTCTTTCTTGAGGTCCTTAAGGATTTTCTCGTAGCTGAATTCTTTCTTCAGCCCTTGAACCGTAGTCAGGCTTTTCTTTCCATTCCTTTGCTGTATACGGATATGCACATACTCTTTGGCCCCAGGGGCACCAGAGTCCTTGGCCTCAGCAAATGGATCGTAAGCAGTGGGGATCTCGACGTCGAGTTCAACCATGTAATTTGTTGAATGCAAATAGAAACAAATTGAAACCGGAAGCTAATTCAGCAGCCTGATAGATAATAAAAAAAAAAAAGGTGAGCTCCAAGCCTGCAACTATTGCGATATGATTAAAACATCTTACAAGGATCAAGACCACACTTCAACATTAATTATAACAATGTCTAAATGTCCCTATTTTGTCACGAACTGTTAATCAAGGATCATATTTCTTGAAATCAATATGAACAATTGATGAATTTTTAAAGATGAATCTCCCCATTTTATCACAGCTGCTAATCAAGGCACATAAATATCAAGAATTGGATATAAAAAATTGGCCGACAATAATATCTTGAATATTTGAATGACCCCTATGTTCATCACAACTGCTAATCAAGGCTCATATATGTCATGAAAACAATATAAACAACTGGTCGACAATAATATATCTTGAATGTTTGAAGGACCCCACCATGTTCATCACAACTGCTAATCAAGGCTCATATGTCATAAACCAATATAATTAAGTGATTGACACTAATATTGGAATGCTTGAATGACCCTTTTTCATCCAAACTGCTAATCAAGAATCATATGTTATGAAATTAATATAAACCAATTACAGACGATGAACCCGAACAGAAACTACAGATGATGATGTCCCCTAATCACCACAGAACAAGGAAAATCATACGAACATGAATGAATCAGGCATATAAAGACAATAACCCCACAATTTGAAGCAATCTCACTCCTAAATCCGACATACCAGAAAAAAAAAAAAAAAAATCTAAAACAAAAAAAGCAAATCACTCGTTCCCATACAACCCATCAAAGGCGATGGATTCATAAACCAATAGAGAGGGGAGACAAAGCAAAAAGAAAAAAGAAAAAGAGAGAGCGTAGATCTCTATCGCAATAACAATTTTCAACCAAGACAAAAGAACCGAAAGATCAAAACATCTGAGTCCTCCACCGTGGTTTAACAAAACCAAGAAACACAGAAACCCAAATCCAAAAAAAGATTCAGATGATAAAGCTAATAATCAGAATGTTACCTAAAAAGTCTAAGCTTTGGAGAGGGAAACCACCGAGATTATTACTAGTGATATGGAAAAAAGAGGCATATGGCGTCCATATATATAGAGAGTTGAGGGGCGGTGGGTTTGAGATGTTAATCATGGTTAAGGTTATTCTGACCATGGTTAAGAATTCCTATTCTATGTCGGTAAGAAGAGTAAAATGAACGGTTACGATGAACCACCGGCTTTCATCTGAACTATGAATGACGGCATATGATTATTAATGCGTTGATTTAACGCACCCCAACCTAGATTCCCGGTCAAGGAATACTGTGGGTCCCAAAGCCTGAGAAGTATCTGGATACGTTTTTTTTTTTTTGGGAAGGTCAGCTTCGGGATACATTAAAGACAACGAATTTTTGAGTGTCTTAATATTTTATTTTATTTTATTTTTTAAATTATGTTTTTATAATAGCAATAAATTAGAAAATAAAAGAAAAATTGACGAAAATAAAGTCAACTTTAATATTATGAATTAATAACAATGTGAACCTAACTTAGATTATCGTTTATTTTTTCTTCATAAACTGAAACACGTAAATTATAAGTGTTTTAAATATGAATTAATGTATAAATTCACAAATTATTGGTGCCTTGTGTGATTTGCACATGATAGAATTAACTTCTATCTGATTAATGAAATCTTATTTTCGATAGACAAAAATGTATTAAATTAATCACAAACAAATATCTATAGCGATGAATATATTTTTTCCTCATTCCTAAATCATTTATACCTTACATATTTCAATTTATGACTAAATAAAAAAGGCAATTTGAGTCACATTCATATTATTATTAATTCAAAATATTGAAGGTATAAATTTAATTTTTTAATGTTTAAGGGTAAAATTAAGAATCCAAATATCTTGCAAAGTGAGATTAGCCTTTAAAAAGACAGTCATTGCCAGTTTTAGTAATGCTGACTCATAGGTCTGCATTACTGATTTGTTGATTTCGAATTCCAAGTTTGATGGACCCTCTAACCATAATGAAATGGAAGGTAAATTTTTACTAACCAAAAGGGCTTCTAGATGTAATTACCCCAAAATAAATAGAATAGTTTTAAATTAGTCAAAAATAAATGCCAAATGATGTGATACTGTACTAATACTTCTTTAGTCTCATTTCTATTCATTTAATATTCAAATTTACTTGAAAATTTTGGTGTCATATGATTTAGGATGTTCTTTTAAAGTGAGATTCTTTTTAATATAATTTTTTTCAATTTTTTTTCTTGACAAATTATATACCATACATTCAAAGGAGATTCATTGGACTTGTTTGAAGTTGACTAAAAACCTCAACTTTTTTTAGTTTTAAAGAAAAAGAAGACTAAACTATTTGGATTCGGGTTTATTGAGCAATTTTTCCATCGTCTTTATTGAATAGTTTAACACCAAGGAAAAACTAAAAAATAAAACTTATCCAAGGATTTTTATGAAAAAACCTACTTTTACAGAAACAATCTAAACGGTTTCAAGAACTTTGTTAACTTTAACTTTTTTATTTCATTTTTTCAAACCTCTATTTCACACACAAAAAAAAACAATTCTAAATAGACTCGGTGTATACAAAAACATCCTTCACTCATTAATAATAAATGATCTATTAATACAAAAATTGAAGAAAATAATATTAAAAGAGATCTGAATCTCTACTTTTTGTCTATTTTTTTTAGCCAGTTTTGCATTACTAGGCTATTAGACTGGGTTTAAGTTGCATATGATATACCTTTTTAGCAATTGGATCATAAAAGGCCATTTACCCAGGTCTCGTTAATGGAGGGTACATATCTCGTGGACATTTATGCCTCTGTTTTTCTTACACCGAAAATAGAATTTCTTGGCAATCTCTTAGGGAGGTCACGAGATATTTATCCTTTATGAATAAACTAGTTCTAATGTGACTGACTTATCTTTACACCGATCACAGAGAGGATTAATCGAAATATGCATAAAATGGGCTGAACACCTTGACCGTTGAATCCCAAAAAAAAAAGAAAATAGAAAATAGAAATTCTGAAGCTATGGCAGCAGTGACACATGGTTCTCAACCTTAAACCTGTACAATATCTCAACCTTTACTTTAAAGTAACACATGGTTCTCGTGATCAAATGATAATATTGCATGAATGCAAGAAACGCAGGTGCAAACATGCACAGAATAATCAAGATCATCTCTTCTTTTTTTCTTTCCCAATATCATATGCACGATTCACAAAACAACTCCATGTTAATTTCAATGCAGTATGAAAGTACAATCTCAAAAATACAAAACCAAATGCAACAAGATACATTACGTGCTTGGGTGATCAGGTAAGCGATTCAGGTCCATTTCAACTTGGTGAATTGTCCATCGCATGTTTTCCAATTTCTGCGAGAAAAATGTTGGAATCAGAGTTAACCCCCAGAACCGAGGCAGCAGTATTAGTAGGGATGCTAAAATCTACCTTAACAATGTCTTGGTACTGCCTTGCAATTGTGTCGAAGTGAGGATCAACACCTTGGTACTCCCGAAGACGTGTAACCTGGTAACAATTTTAACCATTAGAACTTTTGTGAGGCTAACACGACCAAAAAAGAGAAGACAGCAACTCACAAAACACACACACATAGTCACAAATACTATTATAATCCCTATGAAAGGAGATAAATAAAGGGTCATATCCTTTGGCCTTTTGATAGAAAATTGTCAGACATAGCAAAATAGTTATTTATTTTTTTTCTTTTGTTTATCTGGGTTTCCTCCCAGTTAAATCACATATATACGAATACACCTAAATACGTAATCTTCTAGGTAAATTGCAACCTGATTTACACCTTGGACTAGTATATTGAAAGATAAGGACAAAAATAAACATATAACTCTTCCAAGCATCCATAGAAATTGGCCTCACCAGCCAATGGATCCCTCATAGACTCAACCACGCGGAGATTAGAGAAGTGTGTGATAACTAAGTTACTATCATACATCTCTAAAATCTTCTGTTGCTTAAAAAAAGGAGTATGCTCAGTACCCAAAAAAAAAGAAGATGCACACTCATGAACAAACTATCTGGCAATATAGTAAAAAACTAAATACTAAAGAAGCATACAGCTTTATTGTATGCCAGGGAAGCTTCTTCGGTAGCTTCAACCAGATATTTCCTGAAAAACAAGAAAAACTAGTAACAATTTCTCACTGAATCATAAACTCAATACAATTTGGGTAAGTCATATCCTTCACCTTATTTTGTGGAGTGCTGGAATTGATTCCTGAGTATAAGTCTCAAGCAGGAGAATATGCTCCAGAACACTAAGTCACAATGGGATTAAAAAAGGCTGTTAATGACAATAATTCCCAATCATTGAAATCATGGAATCAACAATGGCTCAAACATGTCATATCGATATTTGTATTAGAATTAGGACGATTTACAGAACATAAATATCATGCGACAACCGTTAACAAAAAAAATGTGCCCTTTATCAGTCCAAGGAGTTACCATGTCACTGGTATCATCTAAAATTGAAGAGTGGAACAGAAGTTTCTTACTATGCGATTGCAGTTTTGAGTCAAGTGGATATTAAAAACTCATACTGGAGTGACACACTTAAAGATCAGAGAGATTTATTCATATTCCTACAATGGACTCTTCAAAAAGTTAAAAATCTCAAATGTCTAGAATGATCTGTAAGTTTTGCTGCTGCTTCATGCATTGAACCGGCTGCCATCATGCTTGTTTTTTATATACTACCCAGTAAAAGTAGCTGTGTTATTCCTAGCATTTTCTAATCTGAGCATCAATAACAAAAGGAGGGCAATATAAATGCTATTGTAAAAAAGAACCAAAAAAGGCTGGAGAGACAAACCTCAATTTTGCGCTCATGGTCTCACACCTTTTGCAAAGCCAAGTTTTTTGCAACTCATCCTATCAAATATATTCAGATGCTATCAGTCCGAAACTCCCTCCAGGCCAGAAAGTGCATATAATATTAAGGGTGAATTTTCCTAATACCATGCCTTGCATATTTTCCTAGATAAATGCTTAAATCACATACTTAATCAGGAGGGAACATCGAAACTAGCAAGCTTACGTATTTATGTTGGTGTTCCAACTTCAAATCTTTGACAAGCTTGATAAGCACACCAAGTATCTGCTCTAAAACCTTCAGGTCACATACATAAAAAGAAAAAAAGAGGTCTCATCATCATAAGGAAATTACTCGATACAATGCAAAAGATAAACCAGAAGATATCGACAGAGAGAGGTCCAATGATAGTAGGTTGAAGTTCGGTTTATAACTACTGACACATACATTGTAATACTCCACGAATTTTCTATCCACAGAATATAGATCCTCTTGCAGAGCTGTTTCTTCCCTCTCAATATCCTCAATAATTAACTTTACTCTGTTAACATGATCAGTGGAAGAGTGCAAGCTAAAGGTTAATCATCAGAAATCTGAAACTCCTTGTGGACTCCACACGCACATGCACATGCATACATAAATCTATCTATATAAGTGTGAATATATATTAAATAATGACAACACCAAAAATAATACAAACCTTTCTGGAAGTCGAGCACTTGTATTTGGATTACCAGTTGAGGAGACATCTGCAGCATGGAAGGAGTAATATTATGCACATAGTTTATCAGTTACAAATACAATCTCCCCTGAAGAAGTTAAGGGATGTTATTTTATGTCCCCCCTGAAGAAGTTAGTGCCTAATGCCACTGTGCACACACAGGTTTTTTTTTTAGGGGGTGGGTGGAGGGGGGGGATGTAAGATATAGGACTGACCAAACTCATCTAATATGCAGGCATCAGCTAACTTATCGCATTTTGCTTTTAAACGGCTCTCTATCTCATGGAAAAGTGACATCTGGTATTCTGCCATGTCCTACAATCACAAAGAAATGAATTATTCCTTTAACAACATAAAAGGATTCACTACAAAGCATGCATACATATATATAAATATACAAATATAGATACACATGAATAGAATAGCATTTAATTTCACGTGACAATGAGAAGAACAAAATAGACCTCTTATTGATTGTTTAAAAGTCACGTGGATAGATAGAGTTGAAGTCTCTCAAAAATAGCCAATAAATTTCTTAAAGCACATTTTGCATCATCACTTGATGCATACCGTAGATAGTGGTGCATGCTGGAGTTGAGTTTGTCGCAAGTAAACAGCTGTTATTCCAAGGAATCGATTAGGAACACCACCAACTCCAGGATCTGCTGCATCAGTAGCACCACCAGAAAGAGCATTATTTGTCGTACCACCAGTCCCAATTGCAGAAATATTTGTGTAGTTCATTGAGTTTGAGTTTGAGCTTGAGCTTATAGTGACGCTGGTACTCGTACTATCAAGGGAGCTTCTTGACATTATACTACATTTCTCAATTTCTTCCTCCTGAATCTCACCATCTTTAGAAATAAGTGGAAGCCTTAACCTTTGATTGGCTTCTGCAACGACCAGCTTGTGCTCAAGAGCCTCATAAACCTGTAAGAACTTGGCTATTTTAATTCTAGTTCTTGTCTAGTTAGACCGACTCTACCTAAAAACAAATGCAAAATGCAGAGAAAATATAGCATTTAATGTACTGATTGAACATACAAATGCAGCTAAGTTGCCACATACTGACCACATAGTTTGTCATAAAGTGGGAATCCAAAAGTGCATTCATCTACTTTGGAAACCAAGTTTTATTGAAACCAAAGAATACATATAATATCTCTTACGTCAAGGCTACACAATGCAATAATTTATAAGCACACTTTGGATTCTAATGTCAAAAGGACTGAAACCTGAGGAGAGTTCTTCAAACCAAGCTGTGGATATAGGCCCTGAACCTCTCGAATTCCTCCAAAGTTGGCCGCTGAAACAGCCTGCTGAAACTCTTCCACCATCGCAACTGCCTCGCAATACAGTGCCTACATTAAGCCATCAAGCAGCAAAAGAATAGCTTAAACTAAGATAAAATACATAGTAAAACGACCAACAAATCCATCAAGTGTTCCAGAATCCTAATTCCCCTCCACTCCAGGCAAATACAAATCCCTATTTCATGGTATAATTGAAATAAACTTATCTGGCCATAACATTACCATGGCTTCTAAGTAACGTAGTCTCTCCCTCGACATTTCCTCTCTGGCCTGCAACACAACAACAACCACACAATCTTACAATACAAGAACTATATTCATGAAATTGAGACCATAAAATGAAGACATTTAAGACTAATCGATCCATGTGAAAAGAAAAAAGAACGATAAACTAGATTTTCTCGGCAGCCAAACGGAGTTCAATAGTGGATGTGGAATCGAAGAGAGAGGGAAGAAATGGAGTACTAGTTGGAGATCGTAGTAGGCGGATTTGGAGACGAGAGATCCATCGGGTGCCAAGCAGTGGCGCTCCAGCTGATCGATCACCTGAGTCACGTCGGCCGGTAGGTTTTGGGCACCGAGTCCCTTCGCCATGGTAGTATGCTTTCGATTAGAAATTCAGAACTGAGTGTCTGCAATTCAAAAACTGATCCACATTTCTCCGTCCATCTTGCACCAAAACAGACAAGCCGGCAACGATGCTTATCGTTTTACGCAAATGCCCTTCGTGTAGACGATGTCGTTTTAATTTGGGTTCTTTTCACTATTTCAAGGAATGATGACACTTTGTCCCCCCACTGTCTTTTTTTCTCAAGTATTGTTGTATAATATTTGTATTTTAAATAATATATTTTTTTAATATTTATATTGAGATAGCGGGGTCAAATTGTTCTGTCTTCATCAACCTTCTCTGTATCGGGACTCATCGACTCTCTCGCTCTCATTGATGGACAAAGAGGAACCTGCTGTGGTCATAACGACGTCGTTGCAGAAGCTCGATTTGAATCTCAAGTCGTCCAGCAACGCCCGCAAGGCTTCTAAGATTTCCAGTCCCAACCTTCAATCCTCCTGTACTTCTCTATCTCTCATCTATCGATTATGTAGATTTACATGAATACACGCAAATCTATCGATGTATCTATGTGGGTGCTTCTTAATCTTTTTTTAAATTATGGTATGTTATACTAAAACTGGAGAACAAAGTTCCTATTTGAAATATTTCATTCGTGGAGACACATGCGAATTTTTTCATTATTTATAGACATAGACCAACTTGTCGAGCTTGTTGTATTTCAGTACTAGATCCTCTGGAGAAGCCAAAGCCTCCCAAATTGGTCAGCTTATGTCTAGGAGTTGTGGGTAAGCATTTTGAAGATATAATTGAGGACTTGGCTGAGGTTGCAGCCAATTTCCCATCTGATATCAAGGTGAAAATTATTACCCTTGAGTAGATACTATTTGTTTTGCCTTTTGAAGTTGTACAGACAAGCAAAGGTATATATTTAGCTTGATATATGGTCTTATGTCATGCAATTATCCCTCATTATGTCTTAGTGTGAGGAAAAATTGTTAAGGTGGACAGCAAAATATTAGAGAGGACTTCTGTTACTCAAAATAAGCATACTTTTGTACCCCATTATGACACGCGAAGGTTCGCATAAACAGATGAACAACTAAAACATTTCTAAAACTCAAGTTGCTTGTGGGGTGTGTTGTTCTACTTGAATGATGGTATATGAGTTTTTCTTAAATGAAAATATCAAAAATATCTAATACCAGATTATGTGCTTAGTTAAGATCGGATGACTGTTTAAAACAGGGCAATGTTATCCTTACCGATGGTGTGGGTTGGTAACGGCATGTGGAAACGGGCATCTTGATTTGCTGCCCTAAAGATGATGTAAAGTGTTGTTAGCTATGTGAATTGGGGGGAATAACCGCACGCACAGAAATACAAACTACATTCCATTCCTACAGTAAAAGAAATATAAGCTCAAAATATCCAAAATTCTGGTATGCTGGAGTACAGCTGTTTTCCAGTTATCATTCTTACCTATCTGAGCTTACTTTTAGAGTGTATATGCAGACATTTCATCCATCTTTTTCAAGAGATTTTGTGGTGTTTTA
The DNA here is from genome assembly GCA_963454935.2 of Ilex paraguariensis. Classification (NCBI taxonomy): domain Eukaryota; kingdom Viridiplantae; phylum Streptophyta; class Magnoliopsida; order Aquifoliales; family Aquifoliaceae; genus Ilex; species Ilex paraguariensis. The sequence goes on from CAUOFW020002752.1 coordinate 12,588, forward strand.
TTTTGACACGTCTAACTTATCTCATCAACCAACCAGATGTCCATGGCAGCTATAGCGAGAAGAAGAAAGTTACTTAATGATGATGTCATCATTGCATTGGCTGAAAGTTCATGGGAAAATCTTGATATATCTGGTTCTGATGTTTCTGATTTTGGCTTATCGAAAGTGGCAGAAATATGCAAATATCTTCGGTCCGTGGATATAAGGTATAAGTTTGGATTTTATATCGATTCAGCATCAAAGAAGTGAGTTAATGTTTAATAGTCTATTAGAATGCAACAAGAGCTTGATTATATCAAGGGAAACAATTTCCTGTTGGGACTGGTTCCATTTATAGATTTGCTTCAAAACCAATATAACTCGTCGGGTGATGTCTGGCTAGTTAATAAAAAGCTGCTTTTGCAACTTTTGAGTTCCACCCTTGTTGACTTTTTGCACTGTCAAACTCCCACAAAGGTCTAATTGCTGATTACATTTGATTTCCCTAGTTGCATAATGTATTTTGTATCGGCCTTACTTTTGAGTAAGGCCAGCTATATGCCTTTGCTATTGCACTAATATCTGGTTTTTGGAACCTTCAATTTTATTGAGACGGTTTTTTTTGCAGTCGATGCAGCAAAATCACATCAGTTGCTGTATTTGAACTCATGGAACATTGCCGTTCACTGGAGATTCTGAGATGGGGGTACTTTCTCTTTCCTTTAATCAAGTACCTCTTGTAGAAGGGCAACAGCATGCAATAATGGGTTATAATTTTCACTCCTACTCGCATCCTGGATTGCCTATGATTCTCTGCTGCTTCTTTGTTTAGTGGGATAAACTTAGAGGTGAGAGTAACAGGACAATGATGGTTGGAGGGGTCAGAAACAGAAAAGGCCAAACTTTATGACACGATGGTCTTCACTGGACATGGTGTTAGGATGTGTCTCAGGTCTTTAAGTTGTTAAGCTAATGTACAAGCGTGGCAGAATTGATTTTATACTGTGTTCCAGTAAGAAGGGAGTCTATGCTCTACATAAACTTAAAACAATATGAATAATAATGAAGAGCACAGTATTATTAGTGAGATCTAAGTAATTTCTGGTCACTTCTGTTTTTCAGGCAAATATCATGACTACATACGTTCATGATTTTAAGACTTTGACATCCTTAATATAATGAAACTGAGTTCGTCAACAGAATTGTTACTGGCACTTTCCATTGGCTGACCCATAGAACTTTTGCTTTATATGTTTTACTATTGTTGTTACCTGGGATGGGTATGGCCCAGTATATTGGATTTTGACATGGGGTGTAAACCTCATAACAGACAATGAACCAAAGTTAATGTTGCAGAGGGTGCCCAAGGAGTGACTACACTGCACGCAGATGCTTGAGCATCTTGAAACCAACACTAAATGAGGTCGAGGGAGATTCTTGGGAGGAACTTGATACCTCGGAGTTAGCTCGTGCACAATCACTGCGCTGGCTTGTTTGGGTTTGTTCTCTCTTTTCATTTAAATTCATTGTCGTCTGTCTATGGTTGCAACCCATACTTCTAAGCATCATTTGGTGAGGACAAGTTGGCCTTGGTTTCCATCTTTTCTTTTCCTGTCCTCAATCCTTGACTTCTTTCTCACCTTTCCTTTATCTTGCAGCCGAAAATTGACAAGGATTCATTAGAGAGCTTGTCCACTGAATGCCCACGCATTATAGTAAACCCAAAGCCATCACCATTTGGTTACCGGGGAATTGAGGTTCCTAGGGAAGCATTGCTAAATGTTGTACTGGATGAACATGTTGTTAATGATATTGATCCAAAAACATGGGCTGTTTCTGGATTTACACCCAGGATATCTCCTTCAGTTTCAAGCCCGAATGAATTACCCATTGCTGAGAAATTTAGACTTGCATTTGTAGAGAGAGACAATCGATTAGCCCCAAAGCGAGCAAAGAATGCAAGGCAACATCAGCGACGTGCAGAAAGGGAGTGGGTTGCGACGAGTGCCAGAGCAAAGGCCCAGCGCTTGCCTTACAGGTGAACAAATCTCTGCAGAGTCGGAGCTAGCTGTGGTATTCATCTTTTCTCTGCAACGCTGGTGAACGAATCTCAATAGTAAAAATATATGGATTTTAGACAACACCATGGAGAATTCAGACAATGGGAATTGAGACTTTAGTGATTAGATAGCAGTTGCTATCTTATTTTATAAAATTTTGAAATCAACTATAAATTTGTCCATAAAAAACTCTTCTTGTTCAGTTGTTTGTTCTTTATGCTGGACCAGCAGTCACAACCATTCACAAATGTTGGACACGGGGGTTGACATGACATGACTAATTTTGAGGTAGTAGCTCTTCGTCTTCCAAGACAGTGACCATCTTCTGCTATGCCCATTTGTATTCGTTCCTTCTAACTGGATTTTGAGTATCTTGTACAAGATAATTTTATGTGCACTAAATTTATGCAGAGTCATTGAGAATATTAGGCACCTTTTAAAAGTCCTGAGTTTAAGGTTTACTCACAAGCCTAGAACATCTTATTGGGTTGCAGCAAATGTTTTGTCTAACTCTATTCCTGTGAATTGGGTCAGCTGCCTCCGCCCGAGCTTAAGGCTTACTGTTATCTGATTATGTTTAGCATTATCTTACTTGAATGAAGTTATGAATATATTAGTTTTCAAAAAAAAATTGCAGTTATTAGACGGTGATAGAACTCATTAATCCAATGGTTGCAAGTGATTTTGTGTAAATTTTGCTGCATATTTTTTATGCACATATAGCATTGCTCCCTCATAAAATACAAAACAAAACGACAAGAAATTTTTGCAAGTTGTCTTATAGTGTGTTTGGTTTGATGTAAAGTTGCATAGATGGAAAATAGGGGAAGAAAAATGGGATAGAAAGAAAGACCCACCAATTTTTTCCTCCCAAAGTGGGAGGAAATTTAGAGATAAACTACTTTTTTGAACAAATTGATTTTTTTGTTCTTAAATATACTTCTAAATATCACAATTTCAAATCAAAATCTGCACATTTATCAAAAAATACTTCTAAATATTCTATTACATATATTTTTTCTATGTATGTCTTTTGGCTATTATTTTTGGTATAGATATCTATATTTATTTTTATAACTAATTAGAGTGACCACAAATCTTTAAAAAAATTTTATTCACCCTTCTAAATAATCAATTTTTCAACAATATGGAGCTAGTTGACCTTAATTAGATTTTGTATTTACCCAAAAAAATTAGATTTTGTAACAAAATGAAGTGCAAATTTTTTTATTGTGTGCAATGAAAAAATATTACTGAAAACACGCTAGGGCGGAACTACATTTTATGGCGTTGAAACATGATTGGATGCAAACAACAAAATGTTCTAACCCAAGAACCTTTCTTTCTCTTTCAAATATCCAATTTTTGAACAAAATGGAGGATAATTTCGGTTAAGTTTCACTCCAAAAATGGACAATGATTTTTATCATTGGCCCATTGGTTGTGTGTATGAAAGGAAGCGGCTCAAAAAAAAAAAAATTAGCACCAAAATTTTCAATATAAGTGGTTTTGGGACTTGAATAGAAATATATTCTAATGTTCTTGTTTAATATACGATTGAATTGAAATGTATAAAGTAAATATTTATCTCTACTCTTTTGGTTCATATTTTGTTAAAGCTTAATGGTATTAAGTTTTTTCTCATTTAATGATTTAGCATTGAGTCTTTATATATTTATCATTTTTGAATCTTAAAAAAGATTATCGGTGAAATTTGTTATTCATGTGTTTATCACGTGTGTGCAATAATTTTGGCACACTTGATGAACTAACAGATCTCTCACCTAATGACCTCGAGTTTACTTGAAAAATTGTAGGTTCTATAGCAAATGGGTGTTGAGAAGTTGTAACGAATGGTAAGGAAACTCTTCTATAAATGATTTGCTCATTCGTAGGCTTTCGAATAGAATCCTATCACTCAAAAAAAAAGGTTAGAAAGGCGCTAAAGTATTTTTTTGGCGTGATCCCTCCTACAATTAAGTCAGTATCTGAAAGAGAGTTGAAAAAGTATTGTTCTCTTGCTTGTGTAAGGGTTTGCGTACTTTATACTTGTGTTTGTGAGAGTTATTTATATCTTATTGGAGTCAATCATTATGGACTGTTAGGTCCATTGGAGGGAAGACTCCTCATTGACTTATTTGGCGTTGAAACATGATTGGATGCAAACAACAAAATGTTCTAACCCAAGAACCTTTCTTTCTCTTTCAAATATCCAATTTTTGAACAAAATGGAGGATAATTTCGGTTAAGTTTCACTCCAAAAATGGACAATGATTTTTATCATTGGCCCATTGGTTGTGTGTATGAAAGGAAGCGGCTCAAAAAAAAAAAATTAGCACCAAAATTTTCAATATAAGTGGTTTTGGGACTTGAATAGAAATATATTCTAATGTTCTTGTTTAATATACGATTGAATTGAAATGTATAAAGTAAATATTTATCTCTACTCTTTTGGTTCATATTTTGTTAAAGCTTAATGGTATTAAGTTTTTTCTCATTTAATGATTTAGCATTGAGTCTTTATATATTTATCATTTTTGAATCTTAAAAAAGATTATCGGTGAAATTTGTTATTCATGTGTTTATCACGTGTGTGCAATAATTTTGGCACACTTGATGAACTAACAGATCTCTCACCTAATGACCTCGAGTTTACTTGAAAAATTGTAGGTTCTATAGCAAATGGGTGTTGAGAAGTTGTAACGAATGGTAAGGAAACTCTTCTATAAATGATTTGCTCATTCGTAGGCTTTCGAATAGAATCCTATCACTCAAAAAAAAAGGTTAGAAAGGCGCTAAAGTATTTTTTTGGCGTGATCCCTCCTACAATTAAGTCAGTATCTGAAAGAGAGTTGAAAAAGTATTGTTCTCTTGCTTGTGTAAGGGTTTGCGTACTTTATACTTGTGTTTGTGAGAGTTATTTATATCTTATTGGAGTCAATCATTATGGACTGTTAGGTCCATTGGAGGGAAGACTCCTCATTGACTTATTTGGAAGCCAGCAGATGGTGCTCAATCATCTAGCAGTGAGCCTTCCTTTTCCCATGATTGAAGTTTCTACATCTAATGCTCAGATCTTCAGGCATTTAATGTTTGTCTTTCTGATATTACCAAGCAATAAATGCGTCTCATCCCACTGAGGGAGTCATTTAATGTCCCCTGGCTGTGGCTATGACTGCATATGCAAAAGGATATTTTCGTCCATTAACCTCAAATAGATTGACATTTCAAAGCTTTATACTTCTTGTACCCTTGTCATCGGTCAATGGACTATATTTCCTACCATTCTAACATTCTGGGAAAGATGAAATCGGTTGCTAACAGCCAACTCCACTTCCAAGTCATGATAAACGTATTAAAACATTATCCATTGCTTGCATGGGCGACTTAATGCCGAGGCAATGTGTTAGTTAGAGAGTCTCTCGTGGTGGACCATGAAGGCCGAGGACACATGTCAATCTGAGAGAACTCCAGGGACATATATGTTGAGGACACATGTCACTCCAAGGTGGACCTTTAAACTGACACGTCGAGTACACATGTCAATCTAAGAGGACTCCGAAGACTTTAATATCGAAAATACGTGTTCCTTCCATCAATCCCCAAATATGTCCCATCACCACGTATAAGATAATATCTTTGCTCCACCGTTAAAAAAACGTCTTTTTATTTCACCATAATAAAGGGAATTCAAATGTACGAGGTGAATTTTTGGTCATATTTTATTATCAATGTGTGATGCTACTTTTATGTTTTATTTATTTATTAATTCAAATATTTCTTATGTTTGAATTTATTAGAAATTTATTTATGGTGGTGAATATTTTTATTTTTGTTTTGATTTTCCTTAAAATTGAAATATTGCTCCGCCCTTGTATAATGGGATTGCGGCCTGTTTGGCAGAAATTAGTCTATACAATTGCTGCCACCTCTGTTATAGGCAAGGTTTATTCTACATGAAATCAGACCCCATATAAGTTGTTTTTTAACATATTAAATAACGATTTCTCAGCAGAAAACACATGATAATAGAATTGTGTAAAATAATAATAATAAATCTATTACCTTAAATAGTAAAAAGTCATCCATCTGACACAAGAAGTTGATGGGTTTGTTTGTTTATCTTCCCAACCAGTCTCCAATGCATTGCCCTTACCCGTCACTTCAATCCCACATCGATAGAAGAGAAGAACTTACGTTGGGTTGATAAAGTCCTGAAACAGCTCAGCCAATCGCCGAGCTCAGTAACGTGGGCTTGTGATCCGAGTGGAGGCATTAAGGTGATGGAACATTGGGTCAAACCGGATGGTAGGATTCGGTGCTGCAATTGCTGGTCCGCCCGATCCAAGCATAGAGCTGAACCACGCTGCTCCGGCGAAGGCTGGAGTGTCATGGCTCCTAGAGAGGAGGGCAACGCGTAAGGCTGGCTTCACAGAGCAGCGAGAACCTCCCGCTCCATGCGGTGGATGGAAAACGGGTCAGAGCGCGCTTAATCCAAAATTGCCTGACGGAACGACACCAATTGGACCATCACCTTTTGTAATTTTTTTCCCCCAATATCTTTCTATAAACAGCCATGGCCACCGGAGAGCTTGCTGGGTTCTCTCTCTCTCACAGTTTGTGGGTTTTCTCTGGTTTGTCAGGTGGATGGGTAATTTTTTGCGGCAAGTGAATAAGATCGACTATTAAGGGCAGAGAAATTGACTGTAGAGAGAGCAGCATTCCTGCCTAATTTGCAGTTTGGGCAAAGATCCAGTTCACGTTCTTGATGCATTTTTTTTGGGTCTCCACATTCTTGATGCATTGATACCCCATTATCTGAACAAAACTGATTTTGAGTATACCCACACGCACACCTTCACACGAATAACCGGTTCCATTGGCTTCCATAATTTAGTCCCTTTTTTCAGACAAATCCTAGTGTTTTGGAGGATCGAAGGAGAGAGTTTTCTCACAACAAAAGAAGTTCAGGCTAGTGGTGATCATGTTTTTCCAGTATTTGTAAGTGAAGAAATTGACAAAGTTGAACTTTTGCGTTACCAGGCTTTTTGTAAATTTGATGGAGTATAAATCTGGTGATTCATACATTGCTTCCATTGTTCTTGTCAGTAAAGGGAGAGGTTTGTAATGTGAATGGGATATGTGTTGATGAAAGTGGATTGAGTTCTTGAGATTGGCGACTATGGAAGCGAAATTGACTGTGGAGAAGGATGGTGGAGATTGGCCACTATAAAACTGTTTAGAGTAAAAAAAAAAAACTCAAATAAGAATATTCTTGTCTACTAGAACATCTTAACCAGAGACAAGAGCGTCCACGAATAGTCTGAAGAAGGGCGCTAGATGGGTTCTGCTAAAAAAAAAAAAAGTTATGAGGGAGTCAAATGTGTATGCGACGTTTTCCCTCTGGTGATCAACTCAATCGTCCGAATGAGGGAGGTATGCAATATCTCGGTTGTGATAGAGTTGCGTACCCATGGTATTAGGCTAAGGGAGTATTATAGTCAAGGGTGTTTCACTTGTGTTCAAAACGAGACTGCCAGACAAGTTGGATATCCTATCAACGTGTTAGAGAGAAACTCTCTTAATTTGATCGTACATGGAGATGTCAGGGGTAGTCCTTATTGACTGTGGGTTAACAACTTTTTGAGCCGTAACATTACTATGTCTCGAGTTACACACTTATAGTTCCCTAGAGAGCAAAAGCCAAGCCATTATTGTCCATTAATGCTCGGTGTTGAGCATTAATGCGTCATTTTGCATTGAATGACCCTAACTGGCCAAGTATGACCATTGTTCTTTTCAGGGCATACTCGAGACCGACCACTAAATGGGCAAGTTCGATGATGTATCGTATTATTGATCCCATTATTCAAACTTGGTATTTTTATGCATGTCTTTTTATCGATTTCTTATGTTAGAAGGAGGTGCGACCGTTATTCTTGAGACATTCACTTTTTCATATTTTTTTAGTTATGTCAGATCGTGTCGTTGGACCCAATTGTAGTGTATTATCAATGTTTTGTCCCGAGCATTAATATCATCAAAATAATTAACATGTTTTTCATGGGTAGAGACCCCTCGACACTCGCCTCCTGTGTCCTCTTTCTTCCACGTGTCCACTCTCCACAGGTCTGTCTGACCACGTCTTGTCACTACCTATTCGTGAGACGTGAGTTGTATTTATTTGTGGTCTAAATAATCGTCGACAATTCTAGAACACTAGGTAACTCGTGACATATTTTGACCAGTTTAGTCATTTTATTATTTGATGTGCACTTTAACATTAAATTTAAAACTTAACAGAAATTTGTAACCCTAAAATTTTAAGACAAGCAAATAAGTGATATATCTTTTAGCCTAACAAAAATCAAGTTCTATCATCCCCTTCTATCAAATGGGATAGTGGCCTGTTTGGCAGCAAGTAGTCTATACAATTGCTGCCATTTTTCTCATCATGTTTACGAGAAAGGTCTTATTTTCTACATGAATTCATATCCCATATAAGTTGTTTTTCAACTTAATAAAAAGCAATTTATAAACAGAAAACACATGATAATAGAACTGTCCAAAACAGTAATAAGAAATCTAATACCCCAAAAGCAAAAAAGTCTCCCATCTGACACAAGGAGTTGATGGGTTCGTTTTTCTATCTTCCCAAACAGTACCCGCGTCACTTCAATTCCACATCGATAAAAGAGAAGAACTTAGGTGGATTGATAAAGTCCTGAAACAGCTCAACCAACCGCCGAGCTCAGTAACGCGGGCTTGTGATCCGAGTGGAGGTACTAAGGTGATGGAACGTTGGGTCAAACCGGATGGTAGGATTCGGTGCTGCAATTGCTGACCCGCCCGATCCAAGCATAGAGGTGAACCACGCTGCTCCGGTGAAGGCCGGAGTGTCATGGCTCCTAGAGAGGAGGGCAACGCGTCAGGCTGGCTTCACAGAGCAGCGAGAACCTCCCGCTCCATGCGGTGGATGGATAACGGGTCGGAGCACACTTACTCCAACATTGCCTGACGGATCGACACCAATTGAACCATCACCTTTTGGCCTGTAATTTTTCGTTTTTGATCGATTTGACTAGTTTTCCTTATTTCTCAGACCCAATAATCTTCTGCAAAACCCTAGGGAACCTGTCAAAAACCATGTATTGCTCTGTGTAGTTGAAGTTCTTGACAAAAACCGAGAGGTGGATTGCGGAATTGAAGAATCTTGGGTTTAGATTTTATTAGACGGATCAAAAGAAGGTATGCTCATGATGTATTTACAGTATTTGAGAGTGATGAAATTGAAAAAAGTTGGGCGTTTTGTATACTGTGTTTGTGCGCAAAGCGAGAGGTTCGTGATGTTTAATGGGAAATGTATTTGCTGCAAGTGAAAACAAGTTGTTAAGGTCGACTACTAAAGGGGCACGAGGCTCCCGCCATTGTAGGGTTTAGGGAGGATCTTGAACCCGTGACCTGCAGGTCATAGCTATGGTCACTGGTGAAATATTGGAGATTATTGTTGCAGAAGCGGAGGCACTTGTGTTTAAGCTCTTCATTTTTCTTGGTTTGTGCCTTTTTCCCATGCTTTTTGGTTAATCCTTTATAACACATTTAGTATGCATGTTTTTGGTCATTGGCTCACTGCTTAGAATGAAATGACACTTCTTGACTGCATTGTTTTTGTTGGATTTTCCGGAGAACTCTGAATTGTTTTGGTTGAATCTTCATTGTGAGGCAAACATTTAGATTTGAAATGAAAAGGTGTTGGGCCTTTGTTTCAAGTATAATGAACATTCCTCCATGCAGCAACTATTATCCTCTTTGGTAGGTATTTGAATTCATACCAATCAGCATTCCATTTGTTGTACAGATTCAGGATGCTCTAGCTTACAGTTCTGCTATCCATTGGTCCGTCTGAAAATGCTTGAAGATGAAAGGAAACTACTTGATTAGGATGACTGTAGGTTTGGGGCTTATTCAATATGTCTACCAAGATAGCATCTTATTTGAAGTCAAGCTGTGACCAAGTGACCTAAATTTCCTCCTTTGAAGATCCAATCTCAGACCACCTTTTTGTCGTGAATCATTATCAATCCTCCCGTCAGGTGTGACATTGAGTTTAAGACTAAGTTAACATACTTCTTTTCACTTCAGAATAATGAGGAGTGAGGGAACTGTGCACTTTGACCGTGCTTCATATCTAGAAGCTTTGGGTTGGATTCCTTTGTTTAATCATCTGGAGCTTGGCTGTTGGAAAGGATTTAAAAGCATTTTCATTATGAGAATTGAAACTTCATGATGTTACTAATCGGGACATTGGGAACTAAAGGGACAGGGGCATATAGTTTTGTAGAAGAGTTGATGCAACTCTGGAGTACCCTTTTTTTCTATGTGCTCAGTGTTTGCCAATCTTGTCCTTGTTGATAACCTTATACAGAGGTCATCTCAAATTAGTAGTTTGAAGCATGGCAGTGTGGTAAGTTTCCCAGAAGGCCAGTGGCTACCGATCAGAGATTGAGCAGGATAGTCCACGGATGCAATCCGACTCTCTTCATTTTAGTCCTAGTGCTATCACAGTCAAATGACTCTAATGCAGTAAAAATATGGGAAAGCTAGATTGCTATATCGGAATAACATCCTCCAGAGACAAAAGGTGTACATACAGCTACCTTGATTGAGTTCGACTGATCACACCGCACAAACCTGACTGGTTGTTTTATCTGAAGCTCATAATACTTCTCATGGTCAATAGAGATGGAGATCTTGATCATAACTTTTTTAAAAACTTCTACTGGAGGGTGGGGAAGATGATAAAATGAGCGGTATTCCTTATTAATTTATGAAAGTGAACTCTTTCTTCCACTTGCGAATGGCGTTTCGAATCATTTGCTGCCTGTATGAGCATCTTTTCTGAACTTGCATATTACTGTTTGATATATGAATCTTAGTCTTCCCTTTGTGCTGGAACCTGCTGGTAATACTTTTACAACTTGGTGAGATCACTGTAATGTCTTTTGTCCATTGTCATCTGGTAACCTATGGACTAGTTCCACACACACACACAGGTGGCTGTAACATATTTAAGCCAATTAGATTTTTCCGGGTACTGGGCAATCGTCCCGACCATACATAGTTTGCGCTTGTAACTATAACAAACGATAGACATACACAATCATCAGCTAATTATGCACCTCATCAGTTATACTCGAGATCATTGTAATCATGAAAATTAGAATTCAAGACATAAATAACTAATCTTCTAAGATTGATTAACAGCATCAGAATATTTCAAGGGACGGCACAAGAGACATTTGTTGTACATCACTCCCAATCATCAAAGGTTGCAAGCTGGGCATAGACTGGCATATGCTTAAGAACAAATGAAACACGTGAAATATAGTGGCGGCGGTAAATTTGTGGGACCCTCATTGTACATTTTAACAGCCGCCCTTGACAAGATTGATAACTGGACCAGAGGAATCAAGTGGAGTTCATGAATCTGGCGGTCATACCCTCAATACAAAATTCCAAAGATTCCTTGTTACAAATCCTCTTCTTCTTCTTGAAGCAATCTGAGAGGTTGAAACGGCTTGAACTTGTTGAAATTTGATTGGATTGGATTTTGCTTGAATTTATCTCTGTATCTGTCTCCTTATTGAAGAGGTGGGTGTGGCCAAGTACATTGAATGACGGCCATGCTTCTTCACTGTGGATCACATTTGAGGACAAAAGCAAAAGGTTTCACTTTCAACTTTGTTTGGAATGAATAGCTAAATGTCCTCCAAAGAGTCCAATAAACTTTGAAAGTTTTTCATTATTATTTTCACATTGTCGTCTTCACTCGTATTTTTTACTTTTTTTTAATCAAACACCATCCTAATCAATTTTTTTTTTTCTTTTTAGCTTTGTAGTTCTTATGCAAACTCAAGGTGCTTGTCTAAATCTCGCATATCCTATCAACTAGAACGTACATTACATTACGAGACTTGAATTGAAAACATCATACTTATTGCATTATTTTTTTAAAAGAGTTTTGTCATTTATCAAACAGAAATTCTACATATAGATTATATGATTGTTGTCATGCATACTGCAGACATTCTTTCTTTTTTTTTACATTAACCTATTGATATGTTTATGCACCTATGTATTGGTATCATATAGCTAAGAAGGTTACTAGGCTATTGAGGTAATTGAAAACCTTAACAACATGCCATCACGATTAATTTGTGTTTTATATTATGTACGTACGTATAGAAATATTAAATGCTTTTTGGCTCTATTATATATGCAGACAGGGGCAATATTGAACATTTGGTGAGTATCTTTTCTTTCTTGATGGGTGGGACAATTTCATCAGTAAAGCCGCAAAGGCAAAAGAGAAAGATGAAAACAATATTGAATATTATGTCAAAATGCATTGTACTACCATTGGTGCAAGTGGGCTTTAATTAAATAATCCTGCTGATCAGAAAATTCTATTTCATGAAGAAGAAAAACCAAATCTAGGAAAGAACTGTGAAAGGTTATGAAAACTTGACTTGATTTTCTTTCTTTATTAAAGGAAAGTAAAAAAACCCAAGTTTGCTTGTGAGAATATAAATAAAGATAGATATGATTTCCCATTGTCCCATTCTAAAATCTAGGTGCACTCCATATCCCTCCCACCACCATTTTCACCTTTTTCCTTGTCTTTTTAGATCAAAAAAATGGGGGACAGAGATATGAAAGTTTTGTTTCTGTATCTGTAGAACAATTAGTGAATCCAGGTTAGACAGGTCCTAAGCTTACTAGTGAATTAGTTATAGACAGGTATTACTGATCTTTCTCTATCAAAAATCAGGCATATCAGAGACAGAAGGGAGATAAATGGAGACCCTTTGGTTTAGAAAATCTGTAAGACAAAAGTCACTTCCTCGTCTTGCTGATTGCACTGTTGCCTTAGTTGTCTTTTTCTGTGGGCTCTTAAAGTTCTCCAAAACCCCACTACTGATATAAACTCTTCAAAAGCCAAGCTTAGGTAAGAAACAAAGTATTAGAATAGAAAATATGAATATGCATCTGTAAAAGGCTCATCTTTCAACCCATCCCTTTCTCTCTCTCTAGATCTCTCTCAAAACTACCGTTTTCTTCTCATAATCTGCAGTGTCCATTTTCAGAAATCTCTATATAACCTGTAACTTTTCAATCTATTCAAGCCAGGGAAATTAATTCTTTTCAATCTTTCATCTCAATTAATTCTCCCTCTACCATTAACTTGTTTCATTTGTGGATTCTTAGTTCGCCATCCATGGAGGACAGGTATGGCCTGTACAGCCAAGGTAGCAGTGGATGGACAACCATGAGGAATGAAGAGTTTCAAGAAGAAGATGTTTGGTCTGTTCGCAGTGAAAGAAAAGCTTTTAATTCCAAGATTGGTACATCCAAGGAGTCCTCTTCCATTACTTCAAAGCGCCTCCCTGCTGCTACGAGAATGATCCCCAGAAATAACAATAATTCCACTGGTGACCCAAAATTAGCTCAACAGTCAGCTCCTGTACACATACCAGACTGGTCAAAGATTTATGGGAAGAGCTCAAAGGCCTCCAAGAATGCTTCATGGCTTCATGATGATGATGGGGATGGAGGCATAAGAGTTAGTAGCTGGGATAGTGATGAAGATGATGATGGTGGTGATGATGGAGATATGATGCCTCCACATGAATGGATTGCTAAGAAGCTTGCAAGGACACAGATATCTTCATTCTCTGTGTGTGAAGGTGTTGGGAGGACTCTCAAAGGGAGAGATCTCAGTAGGGTAAGGAATGCTGTGTTAACCAGAACAGGATTTCTTGAATAATAATGCACATCATTATCATTATCATGATGGTGATGACACATCACCAGTATGATTGGTAATGTGATGTGTTGGAATATGGGTCCCCATGCAACCATGGTGGTATTGTTTAATGCAGTATTGGGTATATTTGGTTTGTGATTGATCCTTTTGTCAGCTTAAATTGTACCTAAGCTATGCCAAATTGTATGTTGAAATCTGTGCTCTTAGAATCAGAAAAGAAACAAAAAAGAAGAAAAATTTCTGCGTAGGAATGTATGGATCCATTTGACTGTAAATAAGCAAGGATTAGGATGTTATCAATAGACAATGTCATGTTGAACAAATCTCCTTTCATCATCGCATAGCGTATGAGACAAGTGCATGCAGTACAATTCAGGTCGTATTCTATGGTTATACCTCCCACAAAAATCATATTTTTTATAATATTTTGTTACGAATAAATAAAGATATTAGAGAATTGTAAGCGCATAAAATCATAATTATTCATATGGGTATTTTCCCTCTAGTAGCATAACTAAGACGAAAGACTGATTTTTTTAGCTGTGAAGATGGTGTGACAAAAGTTTTGACAATTGAAGGGATCTAAGAGAACATATAGCCTATAATTACTTTGATATCATCTGAAATATTCCCAAGGTTTCTTCCATAGTCATAGTGTTTTTTTTTTCTTTTCAGTTCAATGGCAAGAAGTGTTCAAATCACCTGACGTTAAGGGCGGAGCCAGACTTTTTTAGTTGTGGGGACAACTTAATTATTTGTTAATTGTGTGTCATGTTTATAGATGATATTTAGAGTTAAAATTCAACTTTGATATCAAAGGGGCTACGGTGGTGGAATTTATAAGCCTTGTTGGTTGTTATATAAATTTTTGAGTTTTTTAACAAAAGAGAAAAAAAAAATTCTATAAATTTTTAACTTTTATGAGTCATGTTACAACTTTTAAAATTAAAGTTACAATTTTTTTGGATCAAATTATAATTTTTGAGATACTTGAAATCAATTCTAAATATTAAAATCGATTATTTTAATTCAAGATCAACCGTAAAATTCAAAAAATAGCTTCTTTGATTTATCTAAATAAAAAATATTTTGTTGTTCTTGGAAATAAAAATTTGAATGTGGTCCGAACTCATTCCTGTTGGCGTATCCTCTAATCTAACAATCTATTCAAATTTGCTTATAATTAATCAAATTTTTATTTCATTTAAAACTATTAAATCTAAAAAATAAAGTATATGAACGGCCAAGATCGCTTCATATATATATATTTTTTTTGTAAGTTGGATCACTCATAATTTTCTATTGTTTTCGTAGAAAATTCCAATGTTATCCGGCGGGCCCACATCTAAAAGTCTATCAAAGACAAATGGTGCCAGAATTGTCTGTAAAATACAAACTTGCCCAGGAACTTTTATAATATTTCATTGGGGGCAATGTCTTAAATTTTTTGAAATTCTAAATATACCCACATGTTTTAAAAATTGCAATGGGGGCAGCTGCCCCCACTATAGATTCGCCCCCGGCTAACGCGTTACTCGACTAATTTTATCTTTAATTTGGTCAAAAATAAGTTATTCATGCTGTTCTAGAGTATTCACGACAAATAAATTTCTTATGACCTAACCTCAATGGATTGTCAACATTCATTTATGTTACCACTTAAACTACATGTTAGGTTCATAATTATAGTGTTTAGGAAGAGAGCTGTGGGTGGTTTCAAGCAGGAGTATTAGTCAAGACAAGTTACTCGGACATAGATCGGATAAGACTTAGACTCGAGTTTGAATTGACTTTTAAACGAATTGAGTTTGAATAATTTTTTATACTTGGTTAAAAACACTTAATAGCTCAACTCAAGCTCACAAAATTAGACTAATTTATATGTAAAATAGTCGAATTACTCGGGTTTATCTCATAATTTTTTAGATTCATTTAAAAAAACAAACTCGATAAACTTAGAGTCAAACTCGACTCAATTAACGCTCCTAATTTCAAGAATTTTCTTCAAACCTTTGTTTTTTTGAAATTTCCTAAGTCAATAATTGCACCTAACGGATCAATGACTCAAATGTCACCTAACACATTGTTTGTTACACGACATTACTTTTTTTTTTGGCATTTTTTTTTTTGTAATTTATTGCAATTTTTCTAAATATTAAGGAAATAATTGAAAATTGACTAAAATAAGAGCATAGAGCGTTGGATCTCTTAAATTACTTCAATGGTAAATCAATATTAAGGAGAAACTCACTTCAATATTTATTACACTTTTACTTACTTTTTAATCAATATTAAGGAGAAACTCACTTCAATATTTATTACACTTTTACTTACTTTTTATAAAACGATAAATCACTTAATCATGAATTCAAGTGAAACTTATTATACTATTTTATGAACGTACATGAACCCTTTTACAGTCGGTGTGCTCCCACCAAACCTTGAAGAAAAATAATAAAACACAAAAACATTAATGGAATAACGCTGTTTGTCCAATGTAACAAATGGCAGGAACACTACAAGTAAACAATAATTTTAAATAATATTATTTAAATTTAATTTATTAATTTAATATTTTATTATCCTAGGATAACCTAGACTATGATATTTACTAGGAAATCGAGCTACTACGCTAACAAGAGTTTCTTTTTTATCCAACAAAAAGAAAAAAGAGGGAGAGAAAAGAAAAAGACTACTACGATACTGTGCGTGTTGGATCTTGCACAATATAAATACGAGAACAGATCTCTTCCTTGGTGAACTCGAGTGATTCAGTCGAGTGGTCAACCCCGCTGCTTGGAACAGCCTGTGAGGTCCGGTGATAACCTGAAACGGTAATGGGAGACTCTCGTGGATCAATGGAACGATCCAGTAAAGCGGGAGAAGGTTCCTGGAACAAAGAAGAACAAGTTAGAAGGGCGCCGGGGTGTTTTTCGGCGTATCCCCTCCGACGATCAAGTCAGTCTTTGAGAGAGAGGAAGAAGAAAACACTGAGTATGTATTGTAGCAAAAGTTTTTTGTTGCATACCGTCTTGCCTTTTGCGAGGAGTATTTATATCTCAAAAACTCATGATTGCTGTCAGTGTAGTCAGTAGATGATCATTAGGTACATGCAATGTGCGCACTGATTCCGATGAGGAATGTCTTTTCTTTTAACTACTCGGGATCCCGAACAATCAATGTTGTGTCATCGGGCTGCCGACTGTTCAATGAGCTCCTCTCGGGGAGGATGCAATAAATGTCTAGCCTTAGAGACATTAATTGTCTTTCACTTCCGAACCTTACCCGCATTGAATGCAGTCTCATCAAGGGAATGATTTAATTAAATGCTTGTTTTTCCAAGTCGTGTGTCAGCAAGGGCATGCGGTCTTTCTGTCTTTGATGTCACACAATATGCCACGCGTCCATTCTCCATTGGCTGTGGCCCCTGCCTTCTTGTGCCTTCTGACACCAAATGTGTAAGACGAGGTCATAATAGCTAACCTAGGCTAATGACCTGTACATCAATAGCCTCTGTAGGAGCAGAGAACGCTATCCTGAACGGAGGTACATCTCGAACCCGAGGGGGAAGTTCATTTCGGAGCCGAGGGGAGGTGTATATAGCGATCGATGTACCCATATCAGACCGAGAGATACGTGTCGGTTCGTAAACGTACTGGATGTCACTTGATGCATATGACAAAGTACCTCGGGCGAGAGGGACTTGTGAACCGATGATACGTGATCTCAATAACAGGATTTAGTGACACCGAAGACACGTGTCTTCATCTTGGAGTATTTCGAAAATATCCCATCAGATACTGTATTAAAAATTATAAATTTTTGAAGAGTAAATTATAATTTTTAAAGGATGTGTTCCATCACGAGATATTGGTATTGGTATTTTAAAGAAAATTCATGATCGATTATAAATGTGTGATCTATTATGTAACTTTTCTTTTAAAATATATAATTTTATTATAAAAAATTATACCCGACCTTATAATACCAAATTTTTTTTGGACCTTAGAATATTCGGAAGACGAAAAGAGAGAACAACTCAATTGCTAGTGGGAATTGCTAATAAAGTCATTACGAAAACGGAAAGAGATGTGCCACCCACTACAATTTTCCGATAGGACAACCTAATCTCTGGGGTCCTTCTGTAGGAAATATCAATTTGAGAGAGAGAGCTGTCAGAGTGGAGCAGCGTCCTTTTAGCCTTCCCCAGTTGTAGCTGTCTTCCATTTCAATCCACCAAAACGTGTAAGTTGAGACATTCGGACAGCGGGATAAGATGAGTTAACATCAATAAGAAGAGGTTGATAATGCAGTAGACCCCATAAATGCTAGATGAGTTAACACCAATAAGAAAAAAGAGATTAATAATGCAACAGAGCCAATAAATGCTACTATGTATCTGTCATTTAAGATTTTTGTACAAAAATTATTAAATAATTTTAATATGATTAAAAAATAATTATACAAGATTAAAATACTCTTATTCAATGTGTATTGAGAAAGAAATAAATATGAAAGATACTTAGTCTATACTTATGCTCCGTTTGGTACAGAGGATGAAAAGAAAAGAAAGAAGGAAAAGTGAAAAGAATAAACTTTCCATCCATGAAAGAAAGAAAATTATTTTCCCTCCTTTTTGTTTGGTAAAAGAGATGAAAAATAGAAGAGAGATATTTTTAATCGTTTGGTATCGGATGAAAAATGAAAGGAAAGGAAAAACATATATGCCCAATTTACAATTCTGCCCTTAAATATATGAAGTAAATTTTTTATTACAAATCAATCCAATTACTTTGAAAAAGATTTTAATCCCCTTATTTTTGTTACGAATTAATTTTGGAGGAATTAATTTTACTTTGAATAATTTGTAATTATTAATTAAAATGGTAATATATTTGATAGGATATTTAAAAGTATTTCTTGATAAATGTGTAAATTTTGAATTGAAATTGTGACAGTTTACAAGTATATTCAAGTATAAAAGATTAATTTGTCTAAAAAATAATTTGTTTGTTATAGTAAAAAGTAAAAAAAATGACAAAAACAAAATAATAAACAGTATTTATCTATTACATAAATTAGCCGTGTGGCGGCGTGGCCCGTGTGGGATGCTATAAGAAAACTCACCAGTTTTATCCGATGAAGGGCATAAAAGTAATTAACCAAACCTCATACCAGCTGTCCCACTTTCTGCCCACTTTTGGACGGAAAATAAATGGTGGCCGGGAACGACCAGCTGTCCACCGATTTTTCCATTCCATTCACTTTTCCTCTTATACAAAACAAGGGAAACTAATTCGATCCTCTCCATTTTCCATCCTCTCTTTTTCGTCCATTCAATTTTCCTTCGTAGCAAACAATGGGTTAATTTATTAAGCACTTATTAAAAAATAGAGATAAAAATAAATTTGACAGAAAAATATTTATTATGCTTTGGTTTCATAAAATGACAGATATTATAGAATAAAAATAATTATATAAAACGACAGATATTTAGAAAAGGAGAAAGTAGACGAGTTAACACCAATAAAAAGAGATTAGTAATGCAGTAAAGCCGATAAATGCTTTGTTTGGGAAGGTAAAAGTGATATAAGATATGAGCAATGTTATTGAGACCTAATTTATTGATCTAATTTGTTGACTTAATTCACTATGACCTTTAGATTAATTGTAAGATCCATTAAATATTAAAACTTGGTGTTGATCCAATGATTACAATAAAATTACATTATTAGGTCAGCAAATTAACTCTATTTTTTAGGTTCAAATAACATTAGTCAGAGGGTATAAATCTCGGATTCAAACTCGACTCAGATGCTACGGGAAATATTAACCTTCCTACATGGGTTAAAATTAACCCACCTCCCTTTGGGTTTAAATCCCAGCTGATATGTTTTTTATGGGTAATGACATATTTATCCCTCTCTTTTATCGTTTTACTCTCGTTTCAAGCCACCATGGGTTTGATCGCTCTCTGTGAAGGCGACAATGATGGCGGATTGGGTCTCGCTTTCTCTCTCTCCCTATTACAACGAATGTCAGTGGTATATGTTTCGCTCAGACCTTTCTCTCTCTATCTCTAGTTCTCCAATTAGTACTCATGATATAGTTTTTTTGATCTCATCTAGTATCTTTGACAACCGTTTGTCTGGTTTCTCTGATTAGAACAAATCTAATTTTTTATGTTAGAGATAGCAACGGGGTGGGATTGGGTTTTGGTGGTTCAGATGAAACAGGGGATAGGGTCTAAATTGGGTGTGTTTTTTATTTTTTATTGTGGATGGGGATCGGCTGATTAACAAAAAAATAAGTATGTGTGCGTTTATAAATATATTAGTCATAACTCCTGCTCGAATGTATTATAAAACATAATATTCTAGCGTTTAAAAAATTGATCACATTATACTAAATTTAAAGTTAATTTTTTTGTTTCCATCATTTAAAATTAATTTTTACCTATTAGTTTATTAAAAATAAAGTCAATTTTTTTTCAAAATACATAACTCGATATCATTTTTTAACATGTGTATATTATTGTATATGAATAATGTATGAAATAAAAGTTATGTTAAACTACAAATTAACTAAGTATTAAATGTTTGAACATATGATAAGATTAGATGATGTGATATTTTTTGAGAGAAAAATATAAAGGAAATAAAATTTAACTTACTAGCTGATATATATACATATATATATATATATATGACTATTTGTGTGTGTGAGTTTATACCCAACTGCTGTGCGAGAGAGAGAGAGAGAGGGGCTGGGGAAGTGGAAATGAATGGTTAAAAACATACACATAAATTTCCTGTGTGTGGTCTCTGTGCGTGTGTAAGGCTACTCAGAGAGAGAAAGAGAACGGTGTACTTGGGAGAAAGTTGTCCATGGCGATGAAAAGGTCGTGAGGGGCAAATGAGCAAACAAAGAGAGAGAGAAAGAGATAGGGGTGGCGTGTGTGGGGGTATAATTGTCTTTTTTATACTCAATATCCATTAACCCCCATCTGAAACCCTTCCCCCCCCCACCCCCACCCCCAACCGAGTTTCATGAAACCCATGAATATAAGTTTAAATTGTCTAAAACGGGCTAGATTTGGTAATTTGGACTAGAAATATAGTTGTCAAACATGGGGTTTGCTGAATTTTGTAGACTTTTATTCCCAACCCATCTTCCAAATCTCCCCTTGTCCCACATATTAGTATTAAGTTGAGAATAGAGATAAATAGCCCTTGGGTCCCATTTATTTTTTGTTTCTTGTGTTTTTTAAATGAGAGATTATTCATAGGATTAAAATCTTAGCCCGCACTTAACCCGCATGCTATAGTGCCCCAAAACTCATGTTGAAGAGTTTATCTGATACCACCTAATAGATGATAGTGTAGAGTGGTATAAGGGGCGGGTTGCCAATAAGATAGGTAGTTAAATTATAATATTACCTCTCAACACACACTTCGATGGTATTATGTAATGAAATCCATGTCAATCCAACCCCATAATTTTTATATCTTGATATATAGACTTTCTCCAATGTCATTTCATGCTTTGATGCATGCTAAGTGTTTGTAGTAGGCTCTATCAAAAAGGCATAATTGTAGTTTATAATGAGACATTAATTAACGAAAGTAATCTTGTTATGGGTACTATATTTATTGTCCGTTGACAAATTTTATGCAAAAATGATAATTTTAACTTTATTGCAATTCAATTTATGGCCTTATTTTTATTAGTTAATCTGGCTAGGGTCTCTCATTTGGTATTTAAACTAATTTTATTCTTATCGAATTTTTAATATTAAAAAAGGTCTTTCAATTTTTAAAAAAATTTGAATGTAGGTCCTTCTGTTGGTGAGAATGTTAAGCGAATGGTTAGTTCCTGATTTTTGTTACCTAGTTTACTCTCATCACATGAGTTCAACTTAAAATATAGTTAGTTTCTGTTTTTTTTTTTTTTTTACGTTTGTTATTGAAATTTTTACAGTGTTGTCTATTAATTTTGAAATTCAAACTTGTAAGTCAAGCTATTTGGATATTATGATAATGTCTAACGATTTGTAATTTAGTGTACTTGTCTGAATATTTATGTTTATGAAGAAAAAGATACATTAACAATATGTATTTTAGTGTACTTATCTGACGATCTGTATTTTTAGTCTATTTGTCTAATGATCTGTATTTATGGAGAAGAATGAACATTAGCGATTTATATTTTAGTGTATCTATCTAAGGATCTGTGTTTATGGAGAAAAATGTATATTAACATATTAACGATCTGTGTTTATGGAGAAAAATGTTCATTAATATTCTGTCTTTTAGTGTACTTGTCTGACGATTGTTGAATACCTGTTATTTTTTAGCTAAAAAGTATATATATATTTTTAATTGTGTAACTGTTTTTTTTGGTGTACATGTCTTACGATTTGTGTTTATGGATAAAATTGTTTATTATGATGACGTAGTGTTAAAGAATAGACATTTAAATTAAGTAATGACATTGTCGTTATTTTTTACAATTATAAAATGCGTTAATAATGTCAATTGCTTTGACTCTTCAATAGAGACCTAATCCAAAAAAAAATTTGTGAGTGAATTTTTTTTGAAATCCTATTAGGCTTAGGAACCCACTTCACAATACCAACTCCGAAGTGGTATTAGATATAGTTAAATACATGGGTTTAGAGTAACTATAATTGCGGGTTAGAATTTAGATCTGAAAATTAGTATCGAGTTTAAATTGCAAAATAAATATAAGGTATAAGTGAATCCCATGTACTAATTTCCTCTTTCTAACCTCTTAATACCCCAATTATACCAAACAAACACACCTTAATTGATTTATATTTCAACGTTTTGTTGCTATGCATTTTACTTATTTTAATTACACAAAATCATTGAAAATAAGTTTTTGAATTATAACAAAGTCCAAAATCATTCAACAATACTTCCAAAGCCCTTATTACACATCACATGCAACATTTCAATAGAGACAATAATTAAGAATTCAAAACTTATCAGCAGCAATATAACAAAAATAAAAACAAGAATTTATTGGGAAATTAAAATTTCATATATTCTCTGATAATATAATTTAAAAAGACAATAAAATCACTTTCATGACCTGTCCCTTGTGTTTTTTTCTCCATACAAACCCTTCTCTCTCTTCCCTTGCTACCAAAAAAAAAAAACTACTTTTTATTTTTATTTTTAACAAGCAATGATATTTTTCCACTGCAGGGAAGGGGAGGGCGAGAAAAACTCGAATCACCAACATGTCACTTCATCGTGGAGGGTTCCAACCATTTGATAGGACTTCGGCTCTATGCCTTTAAACACTGCAAAGACCAGCCTGAACAAGGCTACAAATTTTCTCAATTTTTCTACCATTAAAAATCTCCAATTCCTTCGTAGCCAATCCTCTCAATTTCTCAACTTCTCCTTCCATTCCCTTCTTATTTCTTCCCACTCCATACAACATCCCCTCTATCATTCCCACATACAGCCCATATTTTCTCAGCTTCTGTACCTCTTCCTCACTCCCACCTCCTAGTATTGCCCCACATGCGGCCCCACATGCATATAGCCCTCCTTCTTTTTTCTTGCAAACATACTCTATATCTCCTAAATTCCATGATTCCTCACCTTTCGATTGGCTGCATAGAAACTCTTTGTACTGCCCATCTACCACCCCTTCTGACCCAACAGCCCGGGTGATCTCCACGATGACCCTCAAAATTCGATCTGAATTTGATCCGTTTTTCACTATTGATTTGGCCAGTAACTCTAACCCAAATGGTATAATTCCGTCTCCGGTGAGGAGCTCTACATTCGGGCTGTAGGCGTGGTGGATTGCTGGTTTGGGTCGGATCCGGTCAGTTAACGGGAGGTGCTCGTGGGTGTATGCTGCGGCGTGCATGAGGTGCAAGGCGGAGGCTGCAGCCATGGCTTGGTCTCTGTCGCCGCCGACGAGCTCACACGCCGCGATACACAAGGCCGATGCGGTGATTCTCGGCGCTGCGAAGGTGAGGTAATGCATGGGCTCGAAGACCGACACCGGTGGCCTGATCGGAATGGCTCTCTTCAAATGAGCGGCGATGTCAGCTTCAATGGAGGTCCAGTAAGACTGGGTTGGCTTTGGGTCTGGGTCTGGGTCATGTTGATGGTAATGGGTCTGTGGCATAATGATGGACGGCTAGGATTTGATCTGGAGATAGTGAGGAAGCTTGGTCTTCCATGGAAGTGGGAGAGACCTCCTGCCATGAATGGAGGTGACAGAAAACAGATGATAGCTGTTAAGCTGTGAAGTGAATTAAAACCAGACTTATAATGGGATGTCTTTTTAAAGGTAGATGAGCACGTGACACACATGGAAGCAATCTGGGCCGTTGAATCATGGGCAATCTAGATCGATGGATGAGGTACGGTTGGATAAATATTGCTTTGCCGTGCAAAATAATGAAGTAATGAACCGCGTGTTTCGTGTGGGTTTTGTTTGGCAATTTTTTTGGATACAATTAAATCTTTAATTTTGTCATTTACTCGATCAATCCTCTAATATTGAAGATATTATACACAAATTCCTTGAATTTTATACATACGTAACACTTAGACCCCTGTTTTCAACCTTTGCATATTCGTTGGTAAATTACACTCAAATCTCTTAAAATTTATGGGTGTGTAATACTTAAACCCCTTAAATTTAAAATGTTATACTTAAATCAAAAATAATTTATTCAAAAATATAATATCAAATATTTTAAATATTACAACCAAATTTCATGTTTTATTATAATATTTATTGAAATAAAATCAAAAATAAAAATTTATTTCTTTTAAAAAAAATCGTAATTATTATACAATTATACTATCTATTAGAATTTAATTTAATCATTTACATGACAAAATTAAACTACCAAATTACTTCAATTAAAGTTAGAGTATATTATGTTCATTACAATTTGACTATTTGTTTTATTATTTAGTTTTATTCCAATAGATAGTATTATTGTATATTAATTATAATTTTTTAAGAAAAAATTAGATTTTTATTTTTGATTTTGTTTTAATAAATGATATAAAGAACATGAATTTTAGTTGTAAAATTAATGTTCTATTTATGAATGACATAGATTGCTTGTTTGATTTTTTTTTAATTTTGTTTCAATAAATAGTATAATTGTATATTAATTATAATTTTTTAAGAAAAACAATTTTTTATTTGACATAATAAAACATAAATTTTAGTTGTAAAATTCATATTCTATTGTGAATGACTTAGTTTCCTTATTTTATTTTTGAATTTTATTCTAATTAATAGTATAATTGTATACTAATTATAATTTTTTAAGAAAAAAATTTATTTTTAATTTTAATTTTATTTCAATAAATGACATAATATAACATGAATTTTAATTGTAAAATTTATGTTCTATTATGAATGACATAGACTCCTTATTTATTTTTTAGTTTTATTCTAATAAATATTATAATTGTATACTAATTATATTTTTTGAGAAAAAAATTGAATTTTTATTTTTAATTTTATTTCAATAAATAATATAATAAAACATGAATTTTATTTATAAAATTTAAAATATTTGATATTCTATCTTTGATTAGAATATTTTTGATTTAAGTATAACATTTTAAATTTGAAGGGTTTAAGTATTATACATTTACAAATTTCAAGGAGTCTTAGTATAATTTACTAACTGATATGGACAACAGAGATTTAAGTGTTACATGCGTACAATATTTAAGGAGTCTGTATTATATATAATATTTTAAATATCATGAAGTTTTAGTAATTAAATGACAAACTTCATAAAGTCAAAATATTATTCTCCCTTTTTTTTATGGGTACATGTATCTTGCATCACAATAGGTTAGATTGAAGCTTATCATTTAAAGGTTGCTGTAAGACATAAAGTGCCGTGCCATGGCACGTATGCCAGTCGGCATGTTGAAAGCTTGCTAGTGGCATTTGAGAGAAGTTTCCTCAAGCCGATCGGCAAGAAGCAAGGTAATTTGACTCGTGCCACTCGGCAAGAAGCAAAGCAAAGGGCGGCTCATTCCACTCGACAAAAGCAAAGCCAAGGCTTGCCCTTGTCAAGGAGGCTTACCAATCGGCAAGGCCAAGAGCTTGGTCGTGCTCATGCCACTTGGCAAAAGCAAAGCCAAGAATTTGGGCTTGCTCATGCTACTCAGCAAAAGCCAAGGCTTGGGTTTGCTCATGTCAGTCTCGGCAAGTATGAGTTCTACTTGCCCACGTTTGGCATCCAAGGTAATTAAGAATGAGTTCTACTCAGTAAAGAATCAATCAAGGACCTCGAGTCTTAACCATGTGATCTTTGGAGTTTGGCTTTATGGATTGTGTGAATTATTGCTGTTATCTTTCACATTCTATTTTGGTACTCAATCATGCATGGCCACATTTCTAAGATTGACAACCATCCAATAATGGCGATGGGGCCAACCCTTTGAAACTAATTGCTTCCACCGGGTAGATGAAAACAAATATGATTATTATTTTTCACATTGCTATTTGTGGACCATTTGCAAAGGGCCGGAAATCATCCAAGTAATGTCATTATCTAGACAAACACAATAAATACACTAAACTCTAGATAGTTTAACTGATAACTGGAATAAGTTATAAATTTAAATGTTTTGAATTTGAATATTAACAACTTCTTGATATCAGGTCATAAGATTTATTTGTTGGTCTAATAGTTCCCAAACCATTCGATTTATCGATCACACAAAAATATAACATAGTTCAGTACAGTATACTCACCTTGGTATACCGTACCTATATTCATAGATCAAAAATTTACATTAATGTATTATTCACTGAAATCTAATCACCTGATAACTGATTATATTATTCTTAATAAATACTCTAATTCCGACATGAATGAGTTGTCTTTGACCAAACCAATTAAAGAATTAGTTGAGACGCGCATAAGCTAGTTTAGACGCCCTGACTGTCAAACAAAAAATATGAATGCACTAGACTTCTTTCAAACCAACATGGACTAACTCTAAAGTAGTTCAAGTGGTAATAGGAACGATCCGTAAAAACAAACGTTTTAAGTTCGAATCTTAGTAATTTTTTAAGGCCAAATCATGAAGAATTTATTTTCATGAATACCCTAGTACTAGTGTGCATGACTTGTCTTTGGTCGAATCAAATAGAGAATTAGTCAAGGTACATATAAGCTGACTTGAACACTCAAAAAAACCAACATGACCCTAAGGATCCTTATTGTTAACTGCAGGCACCATCTGATGTACGCTAGCATCCCCATCGTGCATACATTAATGCTCTATTTTGTATGATAAAAAAATAAAAGAATAAAAAATTTAAAAGATGAAAAATTTGAAAGATAAATAAAATATCATATTTAATAAAGAATGATAGAAAAATTGATGAATTAACTTTCCTTTAAATTCATTAAAATCAATTCTTTCAAAATCAAAAATAAAATAGATGAAAAATTAATTATTTGTATTAAAATATATCTTATTTATCTATATATCTTTTAATATCTATATAATAAAAAATAAGAGAGTTTAAATTTTATCCAACACATATTTCCCCTGAAAAATCATCTTATCACACCCATCACCTCCCTCTTAATGTTTCACTGCCCTTACCAGCACACAGCCGCCTGCACCCATTACCTTCCTTCTTTTCCTCTACTCCTTTGCCTTCGGTTTTTTTTTTAACCTTCCTCTTCGTTTACTCTTCACTCCTTTCTCTTTCTCTGTTACCAGCCACCGACTTCGCTGCAGCCACCGCCACCGCCACCGCTATATCCAGGTATTCCCCCCCCCCCCCCCCACCCTTTGTTCAAGATTCGCCATGAGGAGGCTTAATAAATCGGCTGGGATTCTTGAAATTATGGGTGCTCCACTCACAGGGACAGATCTGAGAGCTTATGTAATTTCTGGAGGGGGTGTTACTTTGAAGAAATTTAAGCCAGGGCTTCGGGGCAAACGATGTTTTCTTATCTTCCCAATTCATGGTTCTAAGAGAAAAGGCTTAGTAAGTTTGGAGGATCGAGTGGGATTGAGAAAAAAAACGAGAGAGTGAGAAAGCACCAGAACCTGAAATTTTATGCAAGTGGGAGTGCTACTAGAGCATATTTTAGTTAAGGAAGACACAGGAGCTGTGTTGCCCAAATTCTGTTTTGTTATAGTTTTGTGATTCATTTTCATATATCTATAGTTGATTATTGCTTCCAAGTTCATGCAATTAATTGGTTTTCTGGCAGAATAAGCATTTGCAATTCTAGATGGACTTCTTTTATATAGTTAGAGAACCAATTTGAGGACTATGCTTTGAGATTGCAATTCTATTGTGTTGATTTTTGTTGTGATCTTCTGGGCATTTGTTGCCATGGCGGTTGAGTTTTTGAAATTGTGATCTTCTTGCTTTAAACTCCTTGAAACTGTGAGTTTTTGAGTATGCTCACAGTTTTATTAGTTTTCCTTTTTTGGGTTTGCACGCAAGATGTATGAAAAAATGACTACTAGGGTTTGGTTTTTTGGTTTTACGTAGGTAATGGGTTGTATGATTTTTGTACAATTCCTTCCTTGGATTTTGATTATTTTTTCAGACTAATTTATAATTGAGTCCATTATTATAAACTCTTTTTGGTTCAATACTATTTTAACTATTGTTGTTGTTCAATACTTAATTTCATTTGTATTTTTTTTATACCTACTTTTTTTTGTCCGTTGTGTTATTATTTTATCGACATCCATTTTTATTCTTACTTCTTAACAACAATATCCATTTGTTTATTATTTTGCGTTCAAATTCAACGTTCAATTTTTTTAGTATACATATATTATGTATACGTTAATTTCATATAAAAATACAATAATAAAATATGTATTTATATATATTTTTTAAAAAATAAAAATAAAATTTTAAATTAAAAAAATATTTTTTCTATCTTAATTAAAGGTGAAAATTTTCGACTCAATACGATGACACAACTCAAACTCCTACGAATTTTATGATACGAACTTGAAAATGACCTGACACGCAAACAAAAAATATAAATGACTTATATTCAGTTCAACCCGTCAAACTTAAAATTGACACTATCAGCCCGTTTATTTAAAAATAAATACTTTCTATATTTTTTAATTTGTATGAGTACACAAAATTAATATGAAATAAACATGTTTAATTAGTATTATAGACATAACATGTTAATTAGTTGTAACTACTTATTAAGTACTGACATAATTATTATATAAAAAAATATTTTTACTTATTATTATTATTATATTTATTTAAGTTAATTTTTAGTTTTTTTAAAAAAATATGAACATAAATTTAATTAAGTGAAAATAGAATATTAACGTTGAATTTTTTATTCAAAGTTTATGTGAGTTAACACGAATATAAACACGAACACGACATGAAAATAAACATGTCAACTCAATACGACAGAATTAGTTAAATGAGTTGAGTTATGTTTGACTAATGTTCGACACAAATCCTTAATAAGTTAACATGAACATGACACGATTCGATTGTGACCCCTAATCTTAGTCAGCACAAAAAAAAATTAATTATTTTTATTTTCATTCATTTTATCAAACACAAAGGAAAGAAAATGTATCATTCTTATTTTTTTTCTTAAAACATAAAAAGTGTATACTTTCTATTTTTTATCTTCCATACTTTTTATCATTACTACCAAACAACGCATAAGGAAAAGAAAGACAGTTTGGCTAACCTGGGGGAACAACAACCGGAAGAACTCATTGTAGCTTCTATATCTTTTGTTGAAGGGTCTAAATGACTCAATTTTCTTTTCCAACGAAAAAAAGAAAAAGAAAACAAATATGATTATTGATTAAAAGGCCTTGGTCCATAGCCCCAATGTAAAATCTCTTAAAATACATAATGCAATAAAAAAGAAAGCAATCACGTTGGTATAATGTGCCTACATGTTTGATGCATGGTTCGACTGGGAAATTTACATTTTTTATGACTGAAAGAAAAGCTTTATGTAGACAGCATAGGCCGACAAGCCATGTGTTAGTGCACCTGCAACTTCCTTTGGTTGTTTAAAAAGCTCAGATGTGAGATGAGAGAAAAGGAGGATAGAATTGTTGTAGTAAAGGGACAGCTACCACTCAGCAAGAAAAAAAACTATCTATTAATTTTTCTTTCCTCAATTAGAAAAGTCTTAATCATGTGTAACATATTTTAAGGATAAGATCCACCTGGAACAATTTCTCTCATTGCTAGAATATCCATCGTGTATTCTTGTAAATTTATTTTTACAAATCGATTTTCAATTAAAATCCGGATGGGTGTCGGGTGATCTACTAATTGATACTGTTGCAATTCATCTTGTGTTGAAAAATAAGCAAATAAAGAGTTGTTGTCCGAGAGGAGAGTTTCCGAGAAAAGAGAGACTCTTTTCTTTTCTTTTCTTTGATTGATGGCCATTCGAATGTCTACTCCCAAATTTAGAGTCTCTCAAGGTGAAGCTGATTGTAGAATGTAGAGGAATAATTAGGTCTTTTCTTCAAGATCACTGTGTGCTGTAATGTTATTGACCATTTATGTGGACCAGCTAACATCCTTCCAGAACCCAAAAGGTTTGCTTTATTTGTTGCCTAGTTTCACATGGAGTTTGGTTAGATGAGGCTACAGTTTACCTACTTTGATTTATTATATTCAACAAATTTGGGGTAGTTTAAAGGCCACACAAGTCATGTACTGCATGCAATTTTGGGGAAAATAAATAAGAAAAAACATGACAGCAAAACAATGGTGAGGGTAGGGTTGTTCTATTTTTCTTTCTTGAACCTAACTGAAACTGGCTTTTGAGATTGAAGACAGGTTGGAATGATGATTATATTTTTTTCCCTCTTATGTTAATGTCCTATGATTTTGTCCACTTTGATTACCATTCACAAAATGGGTAGTTAATATGTTGCGTAGTGTCACCATGTCTGTTTTTGAATTATTTAAATTATGTTTTAGCCAAAATTTATATAATTTAGATGATACTAATTGAAAATTATTTCCAAATACATATGGGGATGGTAACATCAAATTACATAGGTATTAGCTACTAGCAGCACTTAAAAATGTTTCAAGGTCTTGATTAGAATTACAGTTCTATTTCAATGACAAAGATTCCCGACTCGAACAATTCAAGAAACATCAATAAAAGTGACATAAAAGATTGATTAAGTAGAGAATTTATAATAAATTTCCACAATTTGTGTAATCAAGTTTTGGATCAATTTGCATACAAAATGACGCAGTCATAATTTGATACAAAAGTCAAGTTAACCCAAAAGCAGGTAAAAGCAATTGTCTACACTGCAGGAAGTTACTTTCCAGTTGTACCTGACGCCGACGTTTTAATTCGGAGGTTGTTAAGGTGGGTATGGGAATAAATACTTCAGCACACAGACACACATTGCAGTTGGTGGGTTTTCTCCGATTCCTCCACCTCTCCATCTCCTTGGTCCTTACTCCTCTTTGTTTGACTTGAGAGAAGAGAGAGAGAGAGAGAGAGAGAGAGAGAGAATCATAACAGTAATTGTAAATACGAAACAATAGATTGAAAAATACGATCTGTTCTGAGGTCTCTCTTGGTTACCTAACAATATTCATATTCATAGCTCTCTGCAAAAAAGAGAGAGTGTTATACGAAAACCTATGTATATCGACTCTTCTTACAATCTTCTCCTTCTGCTCTAA
>CAUOFW020002753.1:0-44180 GCA_963454935.2 Ilex paraguariensis
AATCTCATTCTATTTTAGCATATATAATTTAATTCAAATATCTGAATGGAATGCACATTCCATTCCAAGATTAATCCCAAGTTAATTACCAAACATGGGAATGATAATGCTTATTCCATTTCATTCTTATGTTAATTCTATTTTTATTCAAAGGTATTGTCGCAAATCAAAACACCCCTTAAGAATGAATTTGAATTCCTTTCATCCATGACGTTGGACTTTTAAAAAAAGAAAAATACACAAATTTTATGGGCATTTGTTAATGCCTTTTAATACTTAAAACTGAATATTTTAAACACTTAAAAGGATAAAAAAAAAAGAATGAAATTATGATTTGTTAGAATAAATCATGAAAATAAAACTTATTTATTATGATAAGTTTTTGATTGAATCAATAAGAGATTAGTTGAGATATAAGTAAATTGAGTTGCATATAAAAACAAGGGCTTTTCACACTTTTTATCCCGAAAATGTTTCAATCTTCACTTTGTATCGTGAGAGATTATTTTTTTTACATTACACCTTGAATGTCATAATAAATTTCAATGGCCCTCGGGTTAATATTTCTTTTAGATTTTATTAAAAATTGATGCACATGTCAACCACGTATGTTTTTTGTTAGGCAAAAATATAATTTATTATTCATATCATTGGATGACATGTGTATTAATTTTTAATAGAATTTAAAATAGATGTTAGTTCAAAGGTCACATTAAAACTAATTTATAATATTTAGAGTAAAATATAATTTTTTTTTTTAAATATAAAGTTTGAAACGAAATATCTTTCCAAGTGAAGAGTCGAGAAAATGAAAAACCCTAAAACAAATGACTTATTTGTTGGACTTAACCATTTTCTCACAGGACTCTAATTCTCCAATATATAAACCCAGCGACGCAGCCAGTTATGCGACTGTCGTAAATTGGTTATTCTCACAGACATTGAAGGGTTAGGCCTCGAGCTTCGACAATGGAGGGTTGGGACCCTAATACCAAATCAACCCTAACTCAGATCCCATTGCTCTCCACAAAGGCTGGTCCTCGCGACGGAGCGGCGTGGACGCAGAGGCTGAAGGAGGAGTACAAGGCGTTGATCGCCTACACGTCGATGAACAAGTCCAGAGACAACGATTGGTTTAGAATATCTGCCGCAAACCCAGAGGGCACGCGCTGGACCGGCAAGTGTTGGTACGTTCATAACCTACTCAAGAACGAGTTCGACCTCCAATTCGACATTCCGGTGACGTACCCGGCTACTGCTCCGGAACTTGAATTGCCTCAGCTAGATGGAAAGACTCAGAAGGTTCTGAATTTTGGTTCAATTTGGAATTATTCATGTTTGATTGATTAGGGCTTATGATTTAAGCAATTAATCGGTTAATTTTTTTTTTGTTTTTTTGGTGGTTTTGGGGTTGCAGATGTATAGAGGAGGGAAGATTTGTTTGACAGTGCACTTCAAGCCACTGTGGGCGAAGAATTGGTATGATTGATTATGTTGTTTTTGATTTCAATCTTGAAAGGTTAAGGTTTAGTTTGTAATTCTCATGATGTGACATAGTTGAGCTATTATACGAATTTTAGGAATTTTGATAGGTTTTCATTAATGATGCTTTGGATTAAGTAACTTTGAGCTATGTCCTGATGGAAGATTGTGATTAGATCATGAAAACTCATAGATTTATAATTGGAACATTTCTTGGAGAACTATTCACTTGAATGCGGAGATGATTTCTCCTTATGGAAGTCTTTCTGTTTCTATTGAAGATACTACTACTTATACAATTGGTTTATGTTTTGCAGTCCTAGATTTGGCATAGCACATGCTCTTTGTTTGGGTCTTGCACCATGGCTTGCTGCAGAGATCCCCATCCTTGTGGATTCTGGCATGGTTAAGCACAAAGATGATGCAGCCTCATCTACCGAATCTCAATGACTTATTTGCATGTAAGGCTGTTGAGGAGTTTGTTGTGTTGTGGAGATCATAGACTGGTGAAGTAAAATAAATTTTAGCGTCTCAATGTATAATTTATGAGATGCCTCCTGAGGTATACAATTAATTCCGGACATTATAATATATTTATCCGAATCATAATCTGGAAGTAATTTCGTGTGTTCTATCCTGAAGCTTGGTTATTCTTTTGCGTAATATGCCTATTGCATTATGCATTTTGAAGTTTTTATGGACTTATTCTTTATGTATCTGTTGATCATGCATTTTCCTGCCCATATACATAATATGCACCTTTTTCTATTGCATGTGTTTTGAACGTTTTATAGACGGGGGCATCTCACAAGTTGCATCTTAAACCTATTCTGACAAGTTGAGTATTTTTTCTCTCTCTTCTCTCTCTTTTGTTTCCCGAAAAGTAGTGAAGGCAAATTCTGATACGGTTGTGCTAGATATCATCACCACAAGGTTCCACTAACTTTCAAAAGTATCAAGAAAGAATGTAGAATATTAGACAAGAAAGGATAATTAAATTTGAATGGGAGGAATAATTGTTAGGAAAAAGTAAGCCTGCTTTGAATTTGGCTCTGTTGCTACAGGTTGATTGGAGTATTAGATGAGTGGTCCTCTATCAATACCATTTTGAATTTTGGTAGTGGTCTAGTATGGACTCTACATTTAGGGGTCAAGCATGGACAAAGCAAAACCAATTAAGGTGGATTATCTTTCATCTTTGTAACTGAAATCTTATGATTGTAACATGGGAAACGGTTAAGTATGACAGGGAAATGTTCCAATCTCTTGATCTGCCAGCTATGCTTGTTTGCCTGAAACTGAGAAACTAATTATACGTGTAGGTAATGTGGAATTTGAGCTATTCTTGTGCAATCTTCACTTTTTTGTTTGGGGTAAGTCTGTTAATCATCACTTCAATTATACGTATTTGAACTGAAAAAGTCTTGTGAAGTTGTGATCATAGACCTCCATTGTAGATTGGAATTCTAGGCGCAGCAAAATAAACTTCAATTTCTCAATGTAAAATTTATGAGATGTATCAGGAGGTATACAGTAATAGGGTAAATTAGAATATATTATGTTGGAATCATAATCTTGAAGTAATTTCGTGGGTTCACTCTTGAAGTCTGTTACTTCTTTGTAATATGCCCGTTACCTTACGTTTTTCGAGTTTGTATGCGCTTATTCTTTATGAATGTGTTGATCATGCATTTACCAGTACATTTTACAAAAAAATTAAAAAAAGACAGAGAAGGCAAGTTCTAATACTGGTGGGCTAGACATCAAAACTACAAGATTCTACTACAAGAATAAAGCTTCAAAATTATCAAGAAAGAATGTGCAATATTAGATAAGATAGGGGAATCAAATTCGATAGGATGATTGGATGAATTATTGTCGCCAAAAAGTAAGCACCCTTGCATTGATAGAATTTGGTTCTCTTGCTTCCCATTGATTTGCATATGTTAGATGTGAGGCGGACTATCAAGATCCTTGTAATTTTTGGTAGTGGTCTACAATGGTCTCTATATGTAGTGTTCGGTTATGGAGCCATGGACAAAGCAAAATCAGTTAAGGTGGAATATTTTGCAGCTTTACGATTGAAACAATATGGTTTTTACTTGGGGAAATAGTAAAGTATGTGACAGGGAAAAGTTTCAATCTCATTGTGATGAGCTGCCAGCAAAATTTATTTGCCTCACCTTGAGAAATTAATCATACGAGTTTGAGCTCTTCTTCTTGGGTTTCAGCTGTTGTTTTGCATTGAGATGTTTCAATATCTTTTCTTTAAAGTGTGTCTTTTGAAAAACCTGGTACAGATAGGTGTTTCCCTCGTTGAATGTTGCCCATTATTGACCTCATGATAAAAGGGAGTTGGTAGTTTGCTCTTCGATTGTTTGTCCTTTCTCCTCCCTCCTGACAAATGTGTAAGGGGAAATATATATCAAAAGGGCATTCAGTTCTACGCACCCATGCAGATTCGTATATGGTTCATTATGTTGCTTAGTTGATGCCTCTGCTCAGTTTAGGTTTTTTCTGCTTGTGATATGTTGAACCTGTTTGCTATATGCATACAATCTAACTTTTCCTTTTTCGGACTCAAGGAATTTTTGCGAGTTTTTATGGGATCGCACGTCATGTCAAAAGTTGTTACTATCTTCACCAATGAGTCCAAAGTGGCACTCTCTTTATAACCAGCTCCTCCTTTTTCTACCTCTTTGATATGTTTGGTGCTTCATTGTGTTTGCAAATCATTTTAAAACCTTGCCAATGTATGGTTCTTATTGTTGTTCACGTATACAATACCTTTTGTCCAAAAGCTCTTTTCTTGATCCTCAAAGAAAGTTCACGTTTAAGCTGTCCTCCTCCACCCAATTGTCCACTCTGATCAATCCTGACACCTTCTATACGTCACCCCCCCCCCCCACCACCACCACCACCACGCCCCTCCTAAATAAAGGCTGATGTTTTTGCCCCACCCATCTTCGGAAGAAAACTTCCGTCTGGGATCTTCATATTGTTAAGAACACTTGAAGTTCAGATTCTCATATTGCAGAGCCAAATGCTGTCCTAATCACTCTGAAACCAGTTAAGAATCTCTGAGGACATTTTCTTGATGGGGGAAATTATTTTAGGCATGACATAATCAATTGGATGGAAATTACAGCACAGTGAAGCGAATACATAACTAGGCTCAAGTAGACAGAAAATGAACCAAACATACAAAAGCCAGCCTTCCTAACAAATGCAACTGAGGCACATTAATAAACACACATTCTTACAACCATCTTTTTATTTGCTAGTTCAGACTCTTTCCATCAACCACAGAGCTTCTCCAACTCAGAAGATCGGACCAGCTGCCAGGATCTCCTCAGTCAGCTTGTTGTCTGTTCCAATTTTGTAGTTTGTGAATACCTCAAAGTTCTTCTTGAACAGTCCCCCCAACTTCAACAGGGTGTCCTTGTAGGCCTTCTTATCAGACCACTACAATCCAAGGCAAATACATGGATTCACTTAACAAAACGCCATAAACCCAAAAACAACAACAACTGAGACCTGAGAAGTAACTAAAAAGGAATGGTAAGATCGTATGCCAACTTACTGTGTTCACTGGATCTAGGATTTCTGAAGGCACGCCATCGATTTCAGTTGGGATCTCAAGCCCAAACACATCGGTCTTGACATAGTTTGCCTTTAGAAGACTTCCCGAGTGTATGGCATCGATGATTTTCCTGGTATAAGCTAACTTGATACGACTACCTGATCCGTAGCTGCAACAAAACAGAAGATCAAATTTATCTCCATTTGGTGTTTTGTTTTTGGAGGATTTCTCTCCAATTAATTGAAAATGCATCATAGTAGAAGATTCTTATGATGAAGATCTCACCTTCCACCTGACCAACCAGTGTTAACAAGCCATCCAGTTGCTCCGTGCTGCTTCATTTTCTCAGCCAGCATGGCTGCATACTTAGTAGGATGGAGCATTATAAATGCTGCACCGAAGCATGCCGAAAATGTTGCTGTTGGCTCCTTTATACCATCCTCTGTTCCAGCAACCTGTTCCAATTATCGCAAGATACATTACAAAAATGTGATTCTGAGGAGTACAAGTTTGAACAGTTTAGCCGTTTTGCAAAGAATGTCAATCGTGTAGTTCCTTCGAAGCGAAAAAGAGTGTTTAACAAGAATGCACCAGAGCTGTGTAGCCGCTGATGAAGTGGTACATGGTCTGGGCAAGGCTCAGCTTGCTCACTGGGGGGAGCACGCCAAAAGCATCACAGGCCAGAAGAATGACATTTTTGGGATGAGGACCAACGCATGGTATCTTAGCATTAGGGATGTATTCTATTGGATATGCTGCCCGAGTGTTCTCTGCGATAAAAAGAGTCAAGTCACAACATGAAACAACACAGATAATTGTAAAGACTTTGTAACTCTTTGGGTGGATTTCAATCCAATGTTATTAGTCATATGTTAGAGTATCAAACCCAAAACCTATTTTGTATGTGCCTCGGTATATTGTTTGAAACCCCAAGATCATACAGCTCATTCATAAATATATATGACTGGTGTATTTTTACCTGTTACAGATTTATCGGAATAATCCACTTCTCGGGTATGCTCATCAAACACCACATTTTCTATCACTGCCACAGAAGCAAATATGTTAACTCTCGACTTGAAAATGTGCTAATGTTCCAGTAAAGGACAAAATCATGGACAATGAAGGGCCAGGATGATACCAGTTCCAAACTTGATGGCATTCCAGATATCAGGTTCCTTTTCCCTAGCGAGATCAATGCACTTTGCATAACAACCACCCTCAATATTTGACACACCATTTTCACTCCAGCAGTGCTCATCATCTCCGATTAAATATCGGTTATGATCTGTAGATAGTGTTGTCTTACCAGTCCCTAAGACAAAAATAACCAAATCAAAAGTAAAATCAATACCAGAGTGGATAGAAACCAAAACAAAAGGAAAGGCCAAAAAGAGATCTTGAGAGGGCACACATATCAGATGGTAAGGTGTGGCTCCACGGTGAGGCAATGATCCCATGATTTTATACCTGATAATCCAAAGAAGAGGGCTACATCGCCATCTTTCCCAACATTGCAGCCAGAGTGCAGGGAGAGGATTTGACGCTTAGGCATGAGATAGTGCATAACGCTGAACAAGCCTTTCTTCATTTCCCCAGCATACTGGGTGCCTAGGATGACCATTTCCCTCCTAGCAAGATTGAGGTCTATGCTAGTGGAGGATGTCATATAGTGTGTGTAACGGTTACATGGGAATTGCCCGGCGTTGTATATTGTGAAGTCCGGAGTACCAAAATCCTCCAGCTCTTCAGGAGTGGGTCGTATACACCTGTAACCCACCCAGTTATCGTATGCACTAAACTTTTACACTTTTGTATTTCTTTCTGCAAATCCTTTAATCCACTCAAATACCACTTCTTATTGCTGGGTAAAAGGTTTACCACAGTTGAATTGTATATAAGAGAGAATTTGGCAATAGTACTTATCTGATGATAACATTCGTGGAATGTAGAATATAGATACAAAGAATCCTTGTAATTGTGTGAACATCATTTACTTACATGTTGTGCATGAACAAAGAGTGGTAAGCTCTGGCAGATACAATCCTGACTTTGATGCGGTGATTTGGGTCCCAATTGAGAAATTGATCATTCACGAAAACCTAAAATGCAAACGTATAGTTAGTCATCATAATACCAATCTATTTGACTTAGATGATAATATAACGTAAAGAAGCACGGATATAAGAAGCTACGATTATCATTTGGCCACCCCTTAGTGGTCCAATACTAAACCAGAATTAACCATGCTAAATGAAAAAAATGTAGACGTTTCATATTCAATTGAGTCAACTCAGATTGCGTTTTTTATGTTTTCCAACTAGTTTGCCTTCAGCTATGTAAAAATGAAAGTCATTTAACTGGCATTTTGTGCTTTTGCAGATGCCAGGTATTTCCTCCCTCCAAAATACCAGCAACCTAGCTACAAATGAAGAATAATCTGTTCACATGGCTATATAATGGTTGGTCTTAGGCTCTTGGCATACAAAATCCCAACTTCAGATTTTTGATCCATGTACTATTAACTCAAAGGTTGAAGTGGCGAACATTCGAGGGCGAAAAGCCCACCGTAGACAATGAAACTATAAGCAGGGGAGTCAGCAATCTACCTGGAAAGCACTTTGTCATGTCCCTCAAGCAAAACTTAGCTATAGGGTTGTAATGTATCTGTCTAAGGCAACTTTGTTTCATCAAACCTTTAGGCAAAGGTGAATCCAAAAACAGTTGACCTGAGGTTATACATCATTAAAATGACTTAAGTTCGATAGCAAAATTTATACTGTATACTGATACACATTTTTGGCCAGAATTTAAATGTGTTGTAATATATGCTATGCCCATTCCCAACAGATTACTAGAACTACTTGTATATATCACTAAAGTCAAATTTCCTCTTGTTCAACATATATTGTCTAAGTTTATGAAAGAAAGTATAGAAATCCTTGCCGTTCCATTTCAAGGGGTTGAGGGACCAGCATCTATTCATCTAAATCTATCCTCCAGATCTGGTCATGTTGTGGAAAGTGATTAACACCCCCTTATATGTATTGGCATCAATAGATCCAGGCCTTTCACTATCTGGAGAACAATAAGGTCCCCAACATTTATGTCCCTAGCATAATT
Source organism: Ilex paraguariensis (assembly GCA_963454935.2). Lineage (NCBI taxonomy): Eukaryota > Viridiplantae > Streptophyta > Magnoliopsida > Aquifoliales > Aquifoliaceae > Ilex > Ilex paraguariensis. The sequence continues at coordinate 8,189 of CAUOFW020002753.1, forward strand.
GAAAGTGATAAAAGTGGAAGTGTCATGTCAGGTTTCAAGATTCTATCCCAACTTTTGTATATCCTTCCAATGCTCAGTTGCTGGCCTTGTGTGCAAGAGTTTGTCATTCTTCTCCATTAACTATTCCTTCGGGTGATTGGGATTGAGATTCTCACCCATCCATTTTCTCTCAATATTCCTCAACACCATCAATATATCATCCACCATGTTTCGGTGAAGGACCACTCAAATACCACCGATTGGGGTATCGATCGAATTTCTTACAATGAGGTTAGAAGTTCGGGTCTTAGAGTTCATATTGGGGCTCGGTGGTTAACTGTTATACTAATCTAATTAATTTCGTTTCCGAGAAAAATAACGGGCATAACCAAGGGCTTTATGATTCCACCATTGAGTGAGAGGGTCTATTGGAGTGATCTCTGAGCCTATGATTCCACTTAAATAAAGTGTTGCATTCGAATTCATTATGAAAAATCTGCTATTTAAGAAAATATTAAAAAAAAAAGTAACAGCGTTGTTATAGAATCAAGTTCTTACAAATTTTTTAAAATTTTTTGTGAGAATTTAAATCAAGTGATATATAATAGCAACAAGATTACGTGATAATATTATATTGGGTGTACACGACACGACACATTTCACAGTGCCACCCGTTAAATCCTTCAAAATTTTCTCCAAAATTTCTGGCTCCATTCTAAGGACCCATAGGCCATACTATTTAATGCAATATCAAATGAAGTTGAAATGAAGACATCGCAGTTCACAATAGCCCCCGTTCTACCCTAAAAATGCCCATGTAGGATGACCAAAAAAGAGCAGATCCAGTCAACCAATTTAGGATACTTCGGTCAATATGAGAGAAGAAGCAGCCAAGGAAGGTACGTAGTGCCATCATCATTATCACAATCAATTATGCATTGACACGAAGAAGCCAACAACCATAAACAATAGTAATGGCACTGCAACGAAATGTGCATCGTGACAGAAAATGGATTATAAGTCAACAATAGATGGACTACCCTTGATTTTCGTAGAGATAAGCATCCCACCCAAGACTTAAAAATTAGAAAGTACCTCTTAAGCCAGAAAAATAATTATTCAATTTTTAAATTTATATAAATCACCGAAATGCACGCATTCTCTCTCATTTCTAACATGTCACTGTCTTATCATTTTACATCAACACCAAATTCAACGTACTGATTTATATTGACATGGACCACATCTTGGGTTTTGGGTAATTAAAAAGAAGAAATTTTAGAAATTTTTGCAAACAAATTATTAAGAAACAACGGATGGTTCCTGGAAAATGATGATAGAGTAGACTAAGGCAGGTGGAAGCACTTTAGTATTTAATAATTGTTGACTTTAGTGCAAATGGTACCAAATATAACCACTTACCCAATCAAGTTATATCTGATATCATATAGTGACGATACTGTCAAATAAAATAAATACCTTGTCCAATGAGCATAAGTAATCGACGGCTCTTTCTCTGTTTACCAAGAAAGTGTGTTCGTCCATTTCAATGTTGGGGGAGCCCCTAAAAACGAGTTAAAATGCACCATTTCAATGAGCAAAATTGTGACAATTGGAGAGAAGAGTGAAAGGTGACACGACCACTTACTTCCCCCACCAAAGCTCATCTGCGGTGCTCTCATCCTTGACAACGCGTTTATCCCTTGGCGAGCGGCCTGTCTTTGCCCCGGAGAGTGTGGCTAAAGCACCACCGGACGTTATGAACGACCCTTTCTCGTACTTTATGGCTTGCTCATAAAGCTCTACATAGTACAGCAGGTTATGGTAAGCATGAATCACAATAATATCAACACAAGGAGAGATGGGGGCTGTTGGGGTGTTAATCCAGAGGAGATGTTCTTATTCGATTTGGTAAGATTTGACTCGAATTAGACTTGTGTTTTAAACGAGTTGAATTTAAATAATTTTTTAGACTTGTGTTTTAAACGAGTTGAATTTAAATAATTTTTTAGACTTGTTTTTTAAAAAGCTCGGCTCGAGCTCGCACAATTCAGCTCGTTTATAGGTAAAATAATTGAGTTACTTAGACTCGACTTGGATTTGGCTCGGCCTCGGGTTCGACTCATTTTCTAAATAAATTAGAGATTGAACAATTTTTTAAACTCATTTAGAAAAATGAACTCGACAAGTTCGAGTTCAAGCTCGCAAAGTTTGACTCGAATACCACCCTAGTGAGCTGTTTGAATTTGGGAAAGAGAAGAAAAAAAATACCTAAATTGTAATTATTTCTAACAAATCACCACAATAGATCGCAATAATAATATTTACAAATGTCTAAATAGATTTTTACTGTATCAAAATTTACTAAAATTATGGACTCATGGTTATACCCACCATCTATTTCTTCAGGAATTAAATATATCCACAAAATGGCTCTTTTCAACTCTAGTGTTTTTTAAGATTTCTCACTCTTAATGAGGGATTAAAATATTTAATCTGATCATGTGGTGAGTAACCCCAGATTCGGTTGACCATTCTTTTTGTTCCATTATCTTTTCGCTTAATGTCTACAGAATCTTTCTTATAAGCTTACTGAATTTCCCATATTGGGTTACTACGTCCCGTTAGCCAAACACGAGATTATGTATGGTTTGGCGACTTCGGACTATAACAAAATGGATCTAACACATTCGGATCAATATGAATCCAGATGCACACAAGATGATATATTATGAATATAGGCACAATCTTTAATCCATCTATATTATTATAAATGGATCATGATTAAAAATTAATCGACTTAGACGCTGTCAAATCATTTTCTGTTTAAATGGAAATAATAGTTAAACTTAACTCAACTATATGTATTCAACTCAAATTCAAACAAAGCCTTATCCTGACTAGTTAGGGGAAGAAATGACAATTAAAAAGTAATTAACATATCTAAGTTCCATTATCTAGCAAGCAGTGTTTAGTTTATATCAAAACTTTGGGTTTAACTATGGTAGCCAAAAATTATTTTTTAGTGTAATACTTTCTAAAAAAAAATTCAACGAGATGTGTCATGTATGAAGTTCTTTTAATATTAAAGTTTGATTTTTTTAAATAAAACAATTAAAAATCTTGTTTTTTTGGTATTGGATATCACAAAATTTGTTTCAACACTATTAAATTTACCCTAAAGCTTTTATTGCAAAGTTAATTAATGACTATGAGCATGACAGATATTTCAAAGGGCATCTTCAATGGTGACCCGAACTCAAACTCAAATTTGAGTAAAAAAATAAGTAAAAAATTTGATTTGATATAAGAATTCTAATTGATAAACTTAAATTTAAAAAAAAGTGAAATATGACAATTGAATCTTTTAAAAAAGTGAAATTTAACTATTGAAAATTTGAATAAATATTTGAGTTTGCCTTAGTTTAAGTAAAAAGTTGAGTTTTCTTTAATTTGATATAGGTTTGAGTTAAAGACTGAAACTTATTTTTAGCTTATTTTTATTCAAATTTAAATTTGAATAAGAGTTTGAGTAAGGAGTTAAGATGTCCTAATTAAATTATGAAAACTCAAGGTAGTTCAAATGATAATATAAACGAGCTATAAACCCGACGTCTTGAATTCGAATCTTAACAACTATTTAGAATAAGAATTTAATTTTTTCATAAATATCTTAATTTTAATATGAATGATTTTATTTTAATGTATATGTAAGTTAACCAAACACCTTTTAGCAATGAAAATAGAAAATGTTATGAAAAAACGTCATGAGAACAAAGTTTTACCCGCAGGAGAGAGATTGTAGAGGATGTGGGTAAACTTGAGGCCGCTATCACTGGTGCTGAGGGTGGGAGCATAATGGTGGTGGGTCACATGTGACACCTTCGGCGTTTCCGACTTCCTTGCCGGGTCTCCTCTCACCACCTTCGGCCCCGTCTCCCTCGTAAGTGATGCCAATGAAGCACTAATCACATAAACACCATTTAATCAAGCCTTCTTTAACATCATTAATCAAAGTCTATTTCGGTCTCTCCGGTGGATAAGCAAAACATAAACATTTCAATGCATCTATGAATTTTTTAAAATTATTTTTATAATATTAATCAAAACATATTAAAATAACATAAAAATTATGATATTTGTGAGAATTTATTCGCTCTTTCGGAATGTCTTCTCTACTGAAGGATTTTGATTGACCTGACATAAGACTATGCTTTATGTCAGTAACTTTTATCTCTCAATCTTCGTGGGCACACTTGTTCCACATCGACGGAGAATCGTCTCTCCCCTCACATATAAGTCTTAGTATTATACGGAGGTGCCTTGTATGCAAGGGGGCAGACGACTCTCCATCGTGGGACAAGCGTGTCTGCGGAGATCGAGAGATAAAAGTTATTGGCATAAAGCGTTGGCTTACACTAGATCAACCAAATTAGATCAACCAAAATCCTTCGGTGTGGGAAGGCTATCCCGAACGCGCAGATAAATTCCTTAGAATATTCAATTACTAATTCCTTTCGGTTTAACGGAAAAATTACGTACCTGATGGATTGGAGCTGTTGTTGCTGGCGTTCTTCTTCGGAGATGGCGGCAAAGGCGCCCTCGGTTCCTTTGATCGGAGTTGTCGGTGCCGATTTTTTCCTCTGAAGTGAATGTAACTCGTCAATAGTCTTAGCTTTCACCGGAGTAGCACTATCGTCATGGCAGATCTCATCTTGATTCTTCTTGTGCGTTTGAATTTTCGACAGGCCATTGCGGCCCCTTATGTTGCTCGCAAAACTGAATTCTCCGTTCTCTGTTCCGTTCGACGCCATTTTTTCCTCTGCAATAAAGAATCACACAATGTTAAAACTTTGCTTTCAACACACAGACATATATACACCGATCGGCATATAGATAAACTCCAAAGACATATATACACCGATCGGCGTATAGATAAACTCCAAAAAAATCTTCGAAAAGGCCGTAAATACTGGACTGGATCCTTAAAATAGGAACATAAGTGTTATATTAAGAAAACAAATCTTTAAGATTATCTAGTAGCTGTTTCAATATTAAAATTCATCGAATTTTTTGATTCAGGATACTAAGCATTATTATATGCATAAAATGGAAGACAGAGAGAGAGAGAAACCAACCAGAAATTAAGGAAGATATTGCTGATCAACGAAATGGTAGTGAAGAACGAAAATAAGAAAAAAGGGATAGAGAGAACTAGAAAGGTTCAACCATTCAAGTAGGCTATGGAGGTCTCTTAGTAGAGACGATGAGAGAGAAAAGAAAGGATGTATTCATTGGCCACAAGGGGACACAGGCTTTTATAGAGTTCACTGGAACAAGTGCAGCTAAACCCTGGTCAAGTTTAACCATGGTTAGTTCCTTAACCCATCCAAAGTTTGAAGTCCCAGATGGGGATTAGTTAAAAAATAAATTCAAAGTTTGAAAAAGGCGAAAAACTCCAAAAGCCGAATTAAACGCGAAACAGAATTCGGGTCGAAGCTGCCTCTCAACTAAAAAAATAAAAGCAAGGGCCCTCTTGGTCTTGGACAAAGAGTTTTAGGGGATTAAGATCCATCTAAGAGTAATTAGTACTATTTAAGTATGGTTTACTGTGCGGGCTTGATCCTGCACGATATATAAAATATTGGGAACAGATCTCTCCCCTGGTGAACTTTGGGTGAGCCGGTTGAGTGGCCAAACACACTGCTCGGAACAGCCTACAAGGAACGGTGGCAACCTGGAACGGCAAAGGAAGATCCTGGGAAAGGAAGAACGATCCTGTACGTGCGAAAGGTATTTCCTGGAACAAAGGAGAACGAGTTAGAAGGGCGCCGGAGTGTTTTCCGGCGTATCCCCTCCGACGGTCTAGTCAGTCTTTTAATGAGAGAGAGGAAGGAGAAAACATTGATGAGGATAATTTGTAGTAGTGAGTTTGTGATTGCCTACTGACTTTGCCTTTTGGGAGGAGTATTTATACCTCAGAAGCTCATGATTGCTGTCAGTGTGGTCAGTAGGTGATCATCAGGCACTGGTAGCGTGTGTATTGATTTGACGAGGAATGTCTTCTCTAATTGACTGCTCGGGGTCCCGAGCAATCAATGTTGAGTCGTCGGGACGCCGACGGTACAATATGCTCCTTTCGGGAAGGATGTAATAAATGCTCCGTAATAGGAGCATTTATTGCCTTTCATATCCGAACCTTACCGCATTGAATGCGGTCTCGTCAACAGAAGGGTGCAATTAGTTGTTTGCTTCCCAAAGCGCATGTCAGCAATAGCATGCGGTTTGCCTGTTTTTGATGTGATATCGTATGCCACGCGTCCGTCACGTATTGGCTATGACTTCTGTATTCCAGCATGTTCTGACATTACTTGTGTAAGACGAGGTCATGATGAATAGTCTAGACTGGCATAGGCTGATGTCCCGTACGTCAATAACTTTATCCGTGAGTAGAGGAAGCGTCCAGGATGGAGTGACCCTCGGCGCCGAGGAAAGGCTCACCTCGGGGGACCAAGGGGTGGTGTGTTCCCGAGGTACATGGTGACCGAGGACACGTGTCGTTGTATAATGCACCGAATATGTGATCCTATATGAGAGGTACCTCGGGGGAGAGGACGCTTTTGCCGATGGTGCTTGAACCCGAGCAACATTGTTCTAGAAACCCCCGAGGACACGTGTCTTCATCATAGGCTTTTCAGAAGAGTCCCATCAACTGCCCCCCAGCCTTCGATCTTCTGACGCCGAGGACACGCGTTGTCAGGAGACGAAGGGTTTTCCAACTGCCATCTGTCCTTCATTATGGCCTCGAGCAGCTTTCCCCGTCTTGGGATGTCGTGCGCATTAAATGCGCCGTTTTGGTTCTCCCGCCCAATGATGACAGTTTCCCCCTATATAAAGGGGGTTCTTCTCCGGTTTCCATTGTTTTGCCATTCCGATCTCTGACCCAGAATAGGCCTTTTCTGATCTGCTCGCCGGAGTTTTTGTTTCCTCAGCCATCATCGACAGCATCTTCTCTTAAAATCACAGTCAGTAAACCCATTGTTGACTCCTGGTCCTTCCGGTGCGAGTCATTTTCAAAGTTTTTCCTGAAAAACTCCGTTTCCGACGTCTTCTGGTGAGTTTCACAACCTTCTTCTTTATCGTCCTCCTGGCCTTCTTGTTTTCCGATTTGAACGGTGGTGTCATCCGGTCGGTACGTCTTGATTTAAACCCTCGGGGAACTTCCTCAGGTTTTCAAGAGAGAACATCTTTTCCTTCCCTTTCTTTTAGAGATGCCTCGTCGTCGCCCTGTTCCCGAGAATCCATCGGCTGGTCCCTCGGGGTCAGGGAAATACAAGGTGACAGGCGAGGCGCAGATCGATAGGTTCAGGGCGAAGTATGGCATCCCCCCGAGCGTGGACGTAGTGGGCTTTAACCCTTTGTTGAACTCTCCTACCTTCGGGGCCGCGGATGCCATGCCTTTCTATACCAAGACCATCATAGAGGGTGGCATTAGGTTTCCTTTACCCCCCCTGCTTCTTCAGTTCCTGTCTCGCTTCCGTCTCTTCCCCGGGCAATGCTGCCTCAACGTCTTTCGGATAATTATGGGGGTCCTAGAGCTCAATAGGCGCCTCGGGGTGAATATTGGGCTCAACGATCTCCTTTTCTGTTACTCCCTCCTAAGAGTCATGCCCCACCAACATTTCTACCTCAAAGCCAGGGACCCCTCTATGTACCTTGTAACCCATCTTCCTGACTCGGACAAGGGGTACAAGGACGACATCTTGATCTTCAAGGGATGTTGGGAGAGGGGTGTTGGTCCCGAGTACAATGACTTATTTTGCCCTCGGGAATGGAGAACGACAAGTACGTCGGTTCCTTTGGGTCTTTTTATTTGTTTCTTGGGACTTCTCATGTTTATGACAATCTTTTTTGTTGTGCAGATATTCCTTCTCGGGAAACAGCTCCACCCCCTCGGTCGCTGGTCAATTTTGCCGACTTAATAACGGTTTGGAGTTTCACGGGCGCCGACGGATTTGGCCGAGCTGCCCATAATCTGCTGCACTATACCCCCGGGTATAAGAAGTTCTCACAGCTCCCTCAACCTTTCGAGCCTTCACAGTGGTCAGAGCTCTTTGATCAGGCGGCGAGGTTAGAGGTCGAGCAGAACTTGGAGGAAGACCCGGATCGGGCTTCAGAGGGAGAGGTAGAAGGAGTTGCTGAGGTCGGGGTCAGAGAGGACGTTGCTCCTTCGGACGCCGAGGTGGGGACTTCGGGAGGTGACCTGTGGCCGGATTTTCAAATTCTCCAATCTTTGGACGCCGAAGACGCTCTCGAGGAAGCGATGTCCAACGCCCCTCGCATCAATTTGGGGTTTCTTAGGCAGAGGCAATCCCTCGCAGCCGGGAGAGGCCGAGGGACGACCGGCGGTACTCCGGCAGGAACCAGTTCCGCCAATTCTTCGAGGGCTCCCGGTCAGGGTCAGGTGCGAGACCGGGATCCTCAGGTGGAAGAAGAGAGGAGGGTAAAGCATCGGCATGACGGCCTCAGCCGGGGACCCAGGGCATCTCCCGCTCAACCTCAAAGCGGGAGGGATCGTGGATTACCGCCTGCTCCCCCACAACAGCAACAACAGCAGCCCCGACAACAGCAACAGCAGCAGCAGCAGCAGCAACAGCAACAGCAGACCCCTCCTCCCGTTCCGCCTCGGGGGGAGGCCGCAGAGTGGAATCCTCGAGCCACTGATCACATGAACAGAGTGATCAGGGTCGATGATTCTATTCTGTCGGATCCTCATGTCGCTAATGCAGTGAGTGAGACACTGCATTTCGAGGCCGACATGGAGGCTCATAGGGGGCGATCAACCAACGTGTTGTTCCGCTCCATGATCCAGAATTCCCTGGTGGTGAGTTTATTCCTGTTTTGATCCCTTCACTCTCGTTTTCTATTTTTTGTGTTTTTAACACTCTTTTCCTTCCTTTACAGGCTACCCAGCAGATTTCTATCATTGCTGGCCGGTACTACGCGTCCAGGATGGATCTTCAGAGGGCCAAGGATCAGAAGGCAGAAGCGGAAGCTGCCCTTGCTCGGGCAACGGAAGATGTTGCTGCCAGGGATTCCACCCTGGTGGGGCAGGCTGCCCAAATAGAGCAGCTCCTCAAGGACGCTGAATCGGCCAAGTTGGGCGCTGAGAAGCTAAGTGCCGCACTTGCCGATGCTGAGAGGAGGATTACTGAGCAAACGCAGCGGCTCTCTGCGGCGGAGGAGAGGGCAGTGGGCTCCGAGGAAAGCTGCCTGGCCCTTACCCAGGAGCTAGATAGGATCAGAGCCGAGGAGCTGAACCGGAAGTCGGAGCAACAACTTCTGGAGGAGTTTGCCGATGACGTGCTCCCCGCTCTTGAAGAAAACAGCAAAGAGTTCTTCAAGAAAGGGTGGGACGAGGCGCTCCAGGCTGCTGGAGTCCCGTCAGACTCCCCTCTCTTCCAAGTGCACAAGTATGTGCCCTCGGCAGAGATGGAGCAGGCAGAAGCACAGGTTGCTGCCGAGGATGAAGCCCCTACACCGATGCAAACCTCGGCTGATGCTCCCGAGACGGTGATAGTGGACTTGTCCGAGGACGCTCCGTCCGACCTTGCCCCTGAACCTCAAGCTGCTCAAACTGTTCCAGCTGTTCCTGCTGCCGAAGTTCTTCTCCTGCCCGCCCAGAAGCTTCCCAACCTTTTATCGCTGATTCGCCCTCGGCCGAAGTTCTGGAGGTGCCTGGAGCCCGATGAAGCTGCTTTTCATTTCCCTTTTTTTTTGTACCCCTTTTGCTTTCCTTTTGTAGCTTTTGGGGACGCAAAGCCCCTATTCCTTTTGGAAATAAATAACTAGTCTTTTCATTTTTCTGTCTTCTTCTGTATACAGCAGTGTTCTGCTTTTCTTTACTTCTGTTTAGAATAAATCATAAGTGTTTTTGAACTGTCTTCGGGGCGTGCTGGCCCGTTCCGGAGGCGAGATCTTGTATCTACTCTGGGGACTTGGGGTGCTTGTGTTTTGTTCTCAGGACCATTTCTTTACGAATGCTTGTTTCCAGTTTTTGCCTCGGGGACAGTAGTCCTTGCACTCTGTCCCCAGGGCCATACCCTTGCAGGAGGCTTGCTCCTGTCTGTACTTCGGGGATGAGGGTCCTTGAACTCTGTTTCAGGGCCATACCCTTGCAGGAGGCTTGCTCCTGTATGTACTTTGGGGACGAGAGTCCTTGAACTTGTCCCCAGGGTCATACCCTTGCAGGAGGCTTGCTCCTGTATGTACTTCGGGGGCGAGAGTCTTTGAACTCTGCCCCCAAGGCCATACCCTTGCAGGAGGCTTGCTCCTGTCTGTACTTCGGGGACGAGGGTCCTTGAACTCTGCCCCCAGGGCCACACCTTTGCAGGAGGCTTGCTCCTGTATGTACTTTGGGGACGAGAGTCCTTGAACTCTGTCCCCAGGGCCATACCCTTGCAGGAGGCTTGCTCCTGTATGTACTTCGGGGACGAGAGTCCTTGAACTCTGCCCCAGGGCCATACCCTTGCAGGAGGCTTGCTCCTGTATGTACTTCGGGGACGAGGGTCCTTGAACTCTGCCCCAGGGCCATACCTTGCAGGAGGCTTGCTCCTGTATGTACTTCGGGGACGAGGGTCCTTGAACTCTGTCCCCAGGGTCATACCCTTGCAGGAGGCTTGCTCCTGTATGTACTTCGGGGCGAGAGTCCTTGAACTCTGCCCCAGGGCCATACCCTTGCAGGGGGCTTGCTCCTGTATGTACTTCGGGGCGAGAGTCCTTGAACTCTGCCCCCAGGGCCATACCCTTGCAGGAGGCTTGCTCCTGTCTGTACTTCGGGGACGAGGTCCTTGAACTCTGTCCCCAGGGCCATACCCTTTGTCTTTTGTTTGGCGAGTTCTTGAGAGAGTACTTTAAAAGTAATACTTCTTCAAATTCATAACATTCCATGGTCGTATTACAGGTCTTCCACTCATATCTTCTAGTCCATACGACCCGGCGCCCCCGATTGATATTACTTTGTAAGGCCCTTCCCAGTTAGGTCCCATCTTTCCCTCTGTTGGATCCCGGGTATTGGCCGTTACCCTTCTGAGGACCAGGTCGCCTATCCGGAATTCTCGAGTCTTGACCCTCCTGTTGTATAGCTGGGAGATCTTCTCTTGATACTTGGTTATCCTCAAGGCGGTTTCCTCCCTTCTTTCTTCCAGTAGGTCCAGATCCAATCCCAGTTGATGATCATTTCCCCCTTCATCGAAAGCTTGGGTCCTTATGGTCGGAAGCCCACTTCGAGGGGTATGATTGCCTCCATCCCGTATGCCAGGGAGTAGGGGGTTTCGCCTGTCGATGACCGAGGGGTTGTCCTGTACACCCATAAAATGTTTAACAGCTCTGTCGCCCACTTTCCCTTGGCTTTCTCTCTCTTCTTGATCCCATTGATAATTGTCTTGTTGGTGGCCTCCGCCTGCCCATTGGCTTGAGGGTATGCAGGGGTGGAGTAGAAGTTACGGATCCCGAGATGCTCACAGAAAGACTTAAAGCGCCCGCCAGTGAACTGGGTCCCGTTATCCGATACCAGTGCGCGAGGAATCCCAAATCTGACGACTATGTTCTCCCAGACGAATTTTTTGGCGTCTATGTCTCGGATGTGACTCAACGGCTCCGCCTCCACCCACTTGGTGAAGTAATCTGTGGCCACGATGAGGAACTTTTTATTTCCCGGAGCTTTAGGCAGAGGTCCAACCAAATCAAGCCCCCATTGGGCGAATGGCCAAGGGCTGGTGAGGGGGTGTAAGTCCCCCGCAGGTTGCCTGATCGCAGGGGAGAACCTCTGGCACTGGTCGCATTTTTGGACATATGCCCTCGCGTCCCTTTGCATTCGCGGCCACCAATACCCCTGAGACATAATGCGGTGTGCCATTGATCGTCCCCCAGAGTGCCCCCCACATATTCCTTCATGCACTTCGTACAGGAGGTCTTGTACTTGATCTTCTCGGACGCATAGCAAGTAAGGTCCTGAGAAAGACCTTCGGTAAAGCTTCTGATCCGAAGAGACCCAAAATCTTGGAGCTTTCATCCTTATCTTTCTAGCTTCCCTTGGACACTCCGGGAGATCTCCCGTCGTTAGGAATTTGACAAAGGGATCAATCCAACTGAGCTGCTGGGGCGCGTCCTGGATGACCATCGCCTCAAGAGTATGATCAATGCAGGATGTGGGAAGATACTCAATGGTGATCCTGCGCGACTGGGAGGAGTCCACTGCCGAGGCTAGACAAGCCAGGGCGTCGGCATGTGTGTTCTTGTCGCGGGACACCTGCTTGATTTCAAATCGGTCGAACCTTTGGATAACGGTCGTTGCCTGGTGATGGTACGCCTTCATCCTAGGATCCCTCGTTTCGAATTCCCCATTGACTTGATTGACCACCAGCATGGAATCGCAATGCACGATCAAATTGGTAACTCCAGTCGCCTCAGCTAACCGAAGTCCTGAGATGAGTGCCTCATATTCCGCTTCATTGTTCGATGCTTTGAACCCCAGCCGGATGGCCTGCTCTGCAATAATCCCTTCTGGAGAGGTCAGCAAGACACCGATTCCGGACCCCTTACTGTTCGATGAACCATCCACACATAAAAGCCATGGCGATCCTTCAACATTTGTTGGAGATGCTAAGTTGGGAGGAGGCGATCCTTCTAGAACAGGATTCTCCCCCGAAAACTCGGCTATGAAGTCCGCCAGTATTTGTCCCTTTATTGCAGTTCGGGGTTTGAAATGAATGTCGTGCTCCCCCAACTCTACAGCCCATTTGGAGATCCTTCCGGAGAGTTCAGCTTTCCTCAAAATTGCCTTCAAGGGCTGATCAGTTAGGACAGTGATTGGGTGCGCCTGGAAGTAATGGCGCAGTTTCCTTGCAGTGGTGACCAAGGACAGGGCCAGTTTTTCTAGGGGCAGATATCTTGTCTCTGCATCCAGGAGCGCCTTGCTGATGTAGTAAATCGGCTTCTGTGGTGTTCATGCTCACGGATAAGTACTCCGCTTACTGCAAATTCTGAAACTGCCAGGTATAGGAACAGCATCTCCCCCTGGATGGGGACGGATAGGGTCGGAAGAGTCCTCAGGTATTCTTTGATCCCAGCCAGGGCGTCCTCGCACCCCTGGCTCCACATACTCTTCCCAGCACATTTGATTGCTCCAAAGAAGGGTTTGCATTTATCCGAGGAGCGTGAGACAAATCGGTTAAGTGCAGCCAGCATCCCTGTGAGTTTCTGGACCTCTCGGACAGTGCGAGGGCTTCGGATATCCAGGATTGCTTTAATCTGATCTGGGTTGGCTTCGATTCCCCGCTGACTAACCAGATACCCGAGGAATTTTCCCGACTCCACTCCGAAGACGCACTTCGCTGCATTCAGCTTCAACCCATACTCCCTGAGAGTGGAGAAGGTATCCGCCAAGTCTGTAAGATGATCACCACTCCGTTTGCTTTTTACCAGCATGTCGTCTATGTAGACCTCCATGGTGTTGCCGATCTGCCTCTTGAACATCCGATTCATCAATCTTTGGTATGTTGCCCCGGCGTTCTTCAATCCAAATGGCATCACTTTATAACAATAAACTCCCTTCGGAGTGATAAACGCCGTTTTTTCTTGGTCCGGGGCATAAAGAGGGATCTGATGATATCCTGCTCGAGCATCCAGGAAGTCCATTCGTTCATATCCGGCTGTGGCATCTACCAGCTGGTCCACCTTCGGCAGGGGGTAGTCGTCCTTGGGACATGCCTTGTTTAGATCTGTGAAATCCACGCAGACACGCCATTTCCCCCCTTTCTTTTTTGCACATACTGTATTGGACAGCCATTCTGGGAACTGTATCTCTCGAATGGCGCCAGCTCTCAGGAGTTTGTCTATTTCCTCATTGACCGCGTTGGTGTGATGCGGGGCCATACGTCGTGGCCTCTGCTTTACTGGCTTGTGAGATGGGTCAACATGCAGCCTGTGAGTAATTATTTCGGGGTCTACTCCTGTCATTTCCATTTCGTTCCAGGCGAACACGTCTGTATTCCCTCTTAAGAACCTGATCATCTCCTCCTGTTCGGCTGCGGGCATCGAGGTCCCAACTAGGAAATACTTCTCTTCTTCTCCTTCTACCAAGGGCACCTTCCGGAGGTCTTCAACCGACCGTTCCGCTGGGTCTACCCGGGGGTCATCCATCCCCGGACGCCCGGACTGTAATTGCTATTTTTCTATGATCTCTTCCGGTGCTCGCCCCTTCTCCTGGCTGGACGCCCCGGCTCGGACGGCCGAATAAAAACAGTTCTTCGCAGACGCTTGATCTCCCCGGATCTCCATGACGCCCTCTGGCGTGGCGAACTTCAACTTCTGGTGGAGAGTGGAGTGTACCGCTCCCAACGCGTGTAGCCATGTTCGCCCCATAATCACGTTGTAAGGGGAGTCCGTGTCGATCACCACAAACTCTGTGTCGATGACGAAGGGACCAGTGGCGACCGGTAATGTAATTTTCCCCACGGGCAAGGCGAAAGAGCCGTTGAACCCGATGAGGGGTGTCCTGATTTTGGTCAAGTCTTTGGGGCCAAAACCCATCCGCTTCAAAGTCTCGAAGTACATCACCTCCGAGGAGCTCCCTGAATCTATCAAGATTCTCTTGACATCGAATTTCCCTATCTTTAGGGTTAAGACAAGGGCGTCGTTATGAGGAATCACCACGCCCGTCAAATCCGCGTCAGAGAACATAATGCCAAGCTCACCCATCCTGGCCCTTTTGCTTGATGGCCCCACATCTCCTTCGGCTACCTTTCTGGTAAAAGCTACCCTCTTGAGGTCGGATTCGAGCTCTTTGGACGTGGGGCGCTCCAGTGGACACACATGGATGACGTCTATGACGTTGGTCGGTTCCTCGGTCGGGGCAGGGGCTCGTTTTTCTTCTGGCCTAGGCTCTATGTATTCTTTCAGGTATCCATCTCGGACTAAGCTCTCCAAGAATGACTTGAACACCCTGCAGCTCTCGGTGCGATGCCCGACGTCCCGGTGATATGAACACCTTACTGTTTGATCACGGGTGGAGGGGTCGCTTTGCATCCTGGGCGGCCATTTGAAGAACGGTTCGCGTTTGATTTTATGGAGCAACCTGAAGATGGGTTCCTTGAAGACGGTGTGAACTCCTCTGGACGAACCCCCTGGACGGGGTAGCAATCCCTTCCGGGGAATATCTTCGTGCTCTTTTTCCTTTCTCTTGGGTTGGAGGGCTCGGCCTTTGTTGCTCCCCATCTCGTCCTCGACCCTTGAGTACTTGTTGATTCGGGCCATCAGTTCCCCCATATCCGAGGGAGTCTTTTTGGTCAGGGATCGGTACAGGTCCGTGTCCCTGGCCAAGCCGAGCCGGAATGATGCTGCTGCCATGACCTCCGAGCATCCCTCGACCTCATTGACTTCTTCCCAGTATCGGATGGCGTACTGGCGAAGAGTCTCGGATTCCCTCCTCCTGAGGGTCAGCAGTGATCCAATGTCCTTGGGGCGCTTACTCCCCGTGATGAATCGGGTTAGGAACTGCCTCGTCAATTCTTTCCAGGACCCAATACTGTTTGGGGGAAGCGCCTCGAACCACCTCATCGCAGAGTCCCCCAAGCTCATAGGGAACACCCGGCATAGAAACCGTTGGTCCGAATGATAGAGGGACATCATCTGCTTATATTGTCTGATATGGGCATCGGGATCAGATCGCCCATCATAGGTCTTGAACCGTGGCACGACGAACTTTCTTGAGACATCCATCTCACTGATTTCCCTCGTGAAGGGTGTTTGCATGACTTCGTCCTCGGCCTCGTCCTGGATCGTCTTACCCTTTCTTCTGGAGTCCAATCGGGCTCTGAGATCTACTTCTTCCCTTACGGGATGCCTCCTGAAGTCTCTGGGTTCGTCGGTAAGCCCCTCGTTTCCTGGGCGTCGTGTAGATTGGGTTGAGTCCTCCTCGGATTCATCTCCCTTCCTCCGTCTGGATAAACCTCGCCGGAGGTCGTCCAGGGCCAATGGCCTTGCTTTCCTGGAATGGTTGTCAAGATGGCATTCGCCGGCCTTGGGTCGCTTCGGGGCCCTGGAGCTTTCTGCTTTGTGATCCAGGTGGTTCCTTAGATCCTTTGTCTCCGCCTCATGGACGGGGAGTCCTCGGGAGAGGAATGAATCCCTCGACCCTCCGCCTGAGGCAGCAAACTCGTCGAGCCGGCTAAGGACGTTTACATTGTCTTTCTCCAGCTGACGTAATCTATCGCCAAATTTCTCTTCTATCACCTCTGCCAGCTGACGGGCCAAGGGGGCTGATCCTCCTGACCTGATCCCCATACTGGTTTGGGGGGTTACCCCCCTTGACCGAGTAGAGGCACTTTTAATCGTACTGGTCCGATCCCTCCCCCCGTGATGGCAGGGAGCTTGCAACTCATGACTCCTTTGGTAGGGTCCTTTCCCTTTCTGTCTGGTGTTCACCATGGTCACTGTTCTTTTATAGAGAAAAGATTAGGAAAACTACTCGTTTCCCACAGACGGCGCCAGATTGTGCGGGCTTGATCCTGCACGATATATAAAATATTGGGAACAGATCTCTCCCCTGGTGAACTTTGGGTGAGCCGGTTGAGTGGCCAAACACACTGCTCGGAACAGCCTACAAGGAACGGTGGCAACCTGGAACGGCAAAGGAAGATCCTGGGAAAGGAAGAACGATCCTGTACGTGCGAAAGGTATTTCCTGGAACAAAGGAGAACGAGTTAGAAGGGCGCCGGAGTGTTTTCCGGCGTATCCCCTCCGACGGTCTAGTCAGTCTTTGAATGAGAGAGAGGAAGGAGAAAACACTGATGAGGATAATTTGTAGTAGTGAGTTTGTGATTGCCTACCGGCTTTGCCTTTTGGGAGGAGTATTTATACCTCAGAAGCTCATGATTGCTGTCAGTGTGGTCAGTAGGTGATCATCAGGCACTGGTAGCGTGTGTATTGATTTGACGAGGAATGTCTTCTCTAATTGACTGCTCGGGGTCCCGAGCAATCAATGTTGAGTCGTCGGGACGCCGACGGTACAATATGCTCCTTTCGGGAAGGATGTAATAAATGCTCCGTAATAGGAGCATTTATTGCCTTTCATATCCGAACCTTACCGCATTGAATGCGGTCTCGTCAACAGAAGGGTGCAATTAGTTGTTTGCTTCCCAAAGCGCATGTCAGCAATAGCATGCGGTTTGCCTGTTTTTGATGTGATATCGTATGCCACGCGTCCGTCACGTATTGGCTATGACTTCTGTATTCCAGCATGTTCTGACATTACTTGTGTAAGACGAGGTCATGATGAATAGTCTAGACTGGCATAGGCTGATGTCCCGTACGTCAGTAACTTTATCCGTGAGTAGAGGAAGCGTCCAGGATGGAGTGACCCTCGGCGCCGAGGAAAGGCTCACCTCGGGGGACCAAGGGGTGGTGTGTTTCCGAGGTACATGGTGACCGAGGACACGTGTCGTTGTATAATGCACCGAATATGTGATCCTATATGAGAGGTACCTCGGGGGAGAGGACGCTTTTGCCGATGGTGCTTGAACCCGAGCAACATTGTTCTAGAAATCCCCGAGGACACGTGTCTTCATCATAGGCTTTTCAGAAGAGTCCCATCATTTACAATTCCATTTATATAAAATAAGAGCCGCTGATGATGAATTTAAGTCTGATCCCTTTTTAAGCTTAAAACCCTTTTATGGGCTTACCCAAGATAACTCGGGTGCCCCATCAAAATGGCGTTCATCATACTCAAGCTGAGTCATAGCCCAATTCCGTGAAAGTCCAGATTCATTTAGTTTAGAATAGACACTAGTTCGGCATCTCGACAATAAGTATTTGTTCAGGAATTAGAAACTTGGCATCAAGTAAATCATAAGTGACCGTACCGTCACATGTGGACAAAGGACAATTTCTGACAATTCTAATGAACGAATATTCATCGATAGTAAAGATATTCATGTATTCCATTCAAGGTGTAGTGGACGCAAAAAATTGTGAATGACAGGTTCAACTAAAGGACAAACGAAAGGGGGACCAAGTGAACAAGGCCGTTGTGTAAGAGAGAGATAGAGAAAAATAGGGAATAGAGCTAAATTACCAACAACAACCTAGAAAATACTGTGTGAAACCAAACCTTTTGTAACAATAAACTTCATTCTTAGACAATATAATTCTCTAGGAGTGTAGCTTCCGTCTTTCATTTGAAGTAAAACACTTATATTTCTGTTTCTGTTTCATTATCAACACTTAATGCACTTTCAGTCATAGCACACATTAATTCCCTTTGGGTCTCGTCCCTGATTGTTCTGTAGTTGGGTAAGAAGATTTTGATCACCATTAAGAACAATGTTATTGAGATCTAATTTATTAATTTAATTATTAACTTAAATCATTATAATTCTTGGATTAATTGTGGACCATCAAATTTCATAATAACTCAGAAGTAAGATTCAACCCATTTATATTTTTTTACTGAATAATAATATTACATAAAAGTGATTATGTGATATAGGATTAGATTGAATGTTTACTACATACGAGTTGTTTATAGTATCACATTTTCTTTACGTATCGTACCAAAATTTATTATATTTATAAGTGCTTTTATTACTGTTATGAATAATGTAAATCACATGCTTCAATTTATGACGGAAAATTGAAGGACAATATGAATAAAATTCATATTGTTACAAATTTATAATATTGAGAGTGTAAATTGAAATTTTTAACGTTTAGTGGTATAAATTGTAAATCAAATCATTTTTTGAGATGAAAAGTGATATTAACCCTATAATTTTTTAGGTCTTATTATAATTTTTAAAGTACCAGCTATAACTATTTTTGAGTCAATTTATAACTAAGTGCTAACTTGAGATTGATCATAACAATTTTACAATTAATCCCAAATTGACAAAAAAAAATTAATGTTAATCCTAAAAATTATTAAAAAAATAAAAAAAATTGTAATGACGATGTGTACCAAATTATTTTTTTGGGGGGTAATATAGTCATCTCCTGACAAGTCAATTCAAAAAAAAAAGGTCGTAGTACAGAAAATAAAACAAGTCAATTTTGTGAGTTGGGTGCGTAGATTTAGTGTACTACGTTGGAAACGTGTGAAGTGGAAAGAAAGTTTGTGGGTTGAGTAACGATAGGCTACACGTCATGCCTACTCAGCGGACGATATCAATCCGGTTTTGGTGTCTAAAAAACAACGGATTTGTCAATTGTATACGACGGCGGTGAACATAAGTGGGCTGACATTTGGCAAATTGTATTTCTCTAATCCTAATTAAATTAATTGGGTATTTCATTCTTAAATGTGTCTTTGTTCTTGTGGACAGACTTGAACTAGTAGTGGTAAGTCACAAGCCAGATCAAAGAATGGCAGTTGACCGGGCCAAAAAGGGGCGGAATAGTTTTCTCTTCGTACTCGCTTCAAAAAGATTTGTGAGATAAATTTAATTTTTATTCTTGTCTTGCAGATAAATTATAGTCCCACCCCTATTTTCATGATAAATCTTTACACAGAAAAATAGATCTATGCAAAAGGCTCAGATCTATGAAGAAAAATGCTAAATTTGTGAAGGAAAAAAATGGATCTATGCTAAAAAAAAAGCCTACATCTATGGAAAAAAATTAATAAATCTATACTTGCCTTATGTGCACACATTTTGCTTTATATGCATGCAATATATTATAGAAAACATATGGTTGTGACTTGTGAGGGCCTGTGATTGCCCACCTAGAGTCTAGAGACGAAGGAGATGGATGGGAATTGGTAAGTCAAGGCGTGAAAATGAAGAACAGATGGGTATTTATTGCTAATGGAGAAAATGAGGATTTTTCCTACTAATGGAAGTCCATGTGTATACCTAGTTACATAAAAAGTTAATGGGTTTAGTGGGATGCAATGGGGCGGGACAGAGTGAAGATAAGTTTCAGTCCATCTCTGTTTTTATTCTCACACATGTTTTTAAAGGTGTACTTATATATGTTCCCGATTCAATACGCATGATCCATTCTCGATCTAAATGAGACGAGTTTAGGCGGGTTCTCACTAATTTTCAATCCACTATTATCTCTAGCCTGATCTCTGTTTCTGCAACCAAATTTAGGGTTCTTAACGAGTAAAGTTCATTGTCCTAAACCATCTAAGATATATTGTGTTAAAATTTATTTAATTTATGTTGATCTGATTTTAATTAAATCAGATGGGATTTTCATTCTTAACGTGTGTTACAGTATTCTTCTTGTGGACAGATGAATTCTAGCAACGTGCTTATCTAATTCTATACTAAATCTCTATCTCAAATAATGTGATAAATTTATTATTATTAAATAATAAAAAATATTATGGGGACTTAAATCATTACATCCATTGAATCAATTGTGAATTACAATGTTAGATGAATCTTATTTTCAATTCAACAATTGTCGTTAATTAGGTTATAATATTAGGTCTATCTAACATTTCCCTTAAATAATTGGGTCCAATTGATATTCGCTGATAATTATTTTACTACATCATTCGGGATGAAAATTTTCGTATACAAGTTTAATAAATATATAGCTTATTCAAGGAAGAGTTAGTCGTAAGTTACAAGTCAGCCCTCCGTTTCGCATTCAGACTATGCCCGCCGCTACAAGTATATTGGGGGCATAAGCTGGGATTAATAAATTTTATGCAATTAACTGTGACTAAGTTAAAAAATAAAATAAATAAACCACCATTTTTTCCCAAAAAATAATTGATTAGACCCAATTGAAACTTATCTAAAGTTAAAAAATAAAATAAAGAGTAATGCTAGATGAACTTAAAAAATAGACTTGATAATTTCAATCATTGAATAGGTAATGGGTCCCAATAAATACTGGAACCCACAATGAAATCAATAGTTGTAATTATCAAGTCTAATTTTTAAGTTTATGTAGCATTACTCTAAAATAAATATAAATACTTTTATGATTGTTAAATTTTTTTTGATGAAATGTTGGGTACAGTATTGTTAATTGTGTTGTGCGGTGACGATTTATATTCTCTCTTAACCAAATGCATGATATAAGACTTCATAAAACAATATTGTTTCAATATTATATTATTTATATATTTAACACCAATACAATTCATTTGTTATGCTTATTAAATAATTGTGTTATTTTAAAATAATATCCTATTAGGTTTAGATTGTCTTGACCTCTAAGAGTCTCATCCAGACTATTAGATCTTACGATTCTACAAATTGGTATAAGTAAATTGATTCGAGTTTCTTCTAGAATCCATAATTCATATGATCTTAATAGTTTGTGATTCGAGTCTTATCTGATTAAGACGAGTAATCACATTCATATAATCTTTCATTTTCATTATCTTCTTCTCTTTTTTTGATTTTTTTTTGTTTCAATGTTGAACACCTAAAATTGTTTCTCATAACTTTGTAATTTCTCCTCTATATGTGCCACTCTTTGAATATTAGGATTAGAATACTTCAATTATTCTATCACTTTTCATAAAATTCTATTAGCAATTCGCCTTTAATATTTGATGATACCAAAAAAATATTTCGCTTGAACTAAAGGATAGGTCGAGGTAGCATATGTGGAGCAGGTCAAGTCAAGACAGGTCAGGTCAAACTCAACCAATGACTAACCAGGTTAGCTATGAGACTCTAGTAGACGAAAAACAATTTAAAAAACTATCAGAAAGGTAAAAGATAACTTTCACATCATCGCTTTTAAAAAATCATGTCACACTCTTGGATAAGAGTCTCTAATGACCAAATATTTTTCAAATATTCTTTGACAATTTTGTGAGAGCAACGATTACCCATGTATAAATAGGCCAGCCATGCCTAAAGGATAAGTGTAAAAGAGCACCTTATTATATTCATCTTCTCCTTAAAAAAATACACCGTCAATGTGTAAGAATCTTCATTATAATAAACTAACTAAATCCTTCAACTGGACGAATCACAACTTAATTTCTTATGCATTCTTTATCTGTCTTAACACACAGAACACAACACGCATTGCTTAGAGCTCATCAGTTCATCTATATCACGTTTCTTGATATTTTACACCATTAATTTTAAACCATTTTAAGGCTTAGATAGTAATTTCTCAAATTGTAATTATATTGGTAAGTTTTATGTGTCATAATATTTATAATTGCATATATACTGATTTTGTTCAGTTCTTATTTTGAAGAATTGTCTATTGCTATGTAAATTTTTTGTTTGATTTTTTCAATTGATAGAGTATTACAATTCTCGACGTGTTCTAACGGTTCTAATCTTTTGGCTTTCCTCATCGATATAAGATAGGATTTTAATTTTTAAATCCTTCGAACACATCAAAACAAACATTATCTGATGAGATTAGGAATCCACCCGCCCATAATAACAATATGGACTATCGCAAACACCGTCAGGTAAAAAAATTTACTCCTCACATGCCGGAAAACGACAACCTATCCGGATAACGAAACATGGAAAGAGCGAAAAAAGAGAAGAAAGAAAGGGTCGGTCCCGTGACGGTAGAAGAGGAATCGAGCGAGAGACACGTGTCATGTGATGACTTCCATTCTATGAAGATTGCTCGCCCCTCTCCTTCTACATTTGGAAGGGCACATCTTTCAAGAAAGATAAATCTATTATTTGCATCACAATTTCCTATTTTATTTTATTTCTTTACCATTAACTCTACGATTATATATATATATATGTTAGGGAGAACTAGTGCAAAACACATGCTTTTCAGTTGTGTTTTTTTTTAGTGCGGTTAAAATGTACGTGAATAGTTAAAATATTATTTGTTTTTAAAATATAAGTAATTAGTTAAAATCTGTTGGGATTAAATAATTAAATGTAAATGTTAAAATTTATGTAATAAAATAAACTATAGGTCTAAACAATATGATCTTTGTTACATTTTTTTAAGTCAGGAGTTTAAAGAGTTTAAGTTGGAGGATCTATTTTATTAATATAACTAGCATTATTCCCATGCAATACACATGATTTCTTTTTTTTCCTCTTTATTTGTCGTTACCCTTATTAATTAATGGAGAAATTAAAGGAATTATAAAGGACAAAAACTAATTTAAAAAAAAAAATTCAAATGAAGAGTGGTCGGGTGTTGGATTGTGATTTTTTTTTATTCTTTTTCTCTTTATTTTGTTATTTGAGAAGTTAGATAAATATTTATAGAAATTATTCGTATGGTAAAAAGTAATTTTTTGAATAAATTTGAAAAATAATGGTTGGTGGTTGGGAATTTGAGAGATGGTTACACATGACATCTGGTAAGAGTTGATTGGGGGGAGCCTTTGATTTTGAATTAAAAAAATTTAAAATTTTAAGAATTTAAGAAATTGGGAGGAAAGAATTTTAAGGTCATGTCCTCCCTAATTTATATATAAATATAGGTAGGTATGTACAAAATTTTCTATGCAACGTATGACAAGTATGTACTAAGTCTTTTAATCATTTATAATTTTTTTAAAGTCACACTATTAGGGTGGCCTGAGACATTTTAGGACCTAAAGCGGAAACAATAAATAAGATTTTTTTTAATATTAATTAATTTTTAGTTTAAATATAAAAATATTAATTAAAATTTTATATTCAAATTTTTGTTACCATATTTGAACTTAATGATAAGAAAGAGAAAGAATGATTGAAAAATTATGATAGTAAGTTTTAATTTAGTTTTTTGAGGGGTTAAAACTATATTTTTTTAGTAACTTTAGTTTTACAATTATTTTTCTTTCTTTATTTAAAAAAAATAAATTTTAAGATTTTTTAATTTTACAACTGAATTAATAGGCCAATCGATTTAAATTGAAATCTTTTGTTTGATCATCGATTTAGATTTTTTGATTAGACTATTACTGCACACCTATAAATAGGGATGACAGTGGACCGACGCGGGAGTGGAGGGTGTAGTCTCCACTCTCGCAGCTGTTTAAAAAAACTCTGTTCATCCCCGGTCCACCTCCATTAACAGGTATAGTTTTCATCCCTATCCCCGTCCGCGGGTAAATTTATAATCCCCGTCCCGGCCCGTTCCTCGCCTTCATCCCCGTCCCCGCCCCTGCTCCAGTCCCTGTCCACCTTACCTAGTCCAAGCCCAAGCTCAAGCCAACAAAGTTCAAAATTCTAAATAATTCAACATAATTATAGAATATCATAACATAATTTAAAAGCTTGTCATTTACAGTATAACCCAATATAATATAATTAAAACTTTGTTTACAACATAATCTAACATAATATAATTAAAAGTTTATCTCCTATGTAAATTCAACACAACAAAATATAACATAATATAATCTAACATAAAAAAAATAATAATAAAAACACAAAGATCTACACTTATACAAGTCAAAAACATGAAAAAAATTAAATTTTTTTTTTAAAAAAAAATCATTCAATAATATACAAATTTGTATTTACAGCAATATGTATATATACAGATATTTATATACATATAAAATAATAATAATAATAATAACGAGTAGAGCGAAGCGGGGCGGGGCGGGGCGGGGCGGGGCGGGAGTAAGTGTTAGTCCATCCCCGCATAGATTTATATGGTTATCTCTGTATACTTCAACCGTTTAATACGTATGTGTACAGTCTAAACAAGACGGGATTTGGACGAATACTAATTTTTATCCAGTCTATTGTCATACCTACATATAAATTATGAGATCTCACTTGAAGTGAGATCTTAATTTTTTTTTGATTGAGCTTGCATTTTTATAAGATCTTTTTGTAGGGCTTAAAATATTTATGAATTTTATTTTTTACATGAACTATTTATTAACTAAAAATTTATGGTCTTCTATTAAAATGGGGCCTATGATGCCATTAGGATAATATGGTGCCAATTTAATAGATAGGAAACTAATGAGTATAGTTAATTATTTATTGATACGAATAAAAAATGACACAGTGGGATAATCTAAATAATAAGCAGATCGGATACAATTACCCTTGATTTTAGATGCAATCAATTCATCTAATTAGTTTTGGGTGAAAAATGTTATATCTTTTTTTTTTTATTACTAATTTGATTTCTTTATCTAACAGCGAATAATAAGTGTTTTTTTATTTGATTTTATCAACTTTTGTATCAAAGTGAATTTTATTTTTGTGAGATATAGTGAGTTTAGTTAACAGATAAAAAGAGTCCTAATTTTTTATTAATAAACAAGTACTTGACTAAAAATTATTCAATGTATCAGTAATATCACGTCACTATTGATGATATGATATCACCAATTAATAATATGTAAACGAATAGAAAAATAGACCGCACACAAGTCAATAATTACATGTTCATATAAGTTAATAACTATCAACTTTTCTTCTATGTAAACTCATAACTACCCGAGTGGAGTTTATTTTACCTTATTTAGAATTTTATTATTAGTTGGAGATACCAGACGTCACAATGGTGACACTACTTAATTTAATAACTATCCATTTCATGTATGAAAATAACTAGTAAGTGAGGTTCAAATTGTTGAATTATAATTTATTATTGAATAGTAATACTACGTGACAAAGATAATGCAGCGTCGTCGCCGTTACGGCGCGGGGGAGATGAGGGCGAAATGTCATAGTTTGGCGCGCAGAGCCAACCATACTAGGAATGGTAATATTCAAGGACAGTGGTGGCAACTGGACATGGAAAGGTGGTGGAAGGTAATGTTTGACATTGATGTGTGAATGAGAGACTCGGTGGAAATGAATTGGGATGGTATGGCCACGAATTTTCCCCCAAAGAAATTGAGGGACAGCATTGAAATAGCCATAATAACAAACTAAGAAAATAATGGTGTGGGGGTAGTTAAGGACTGGACCACATATTTTTTTTACTGTTCAAATAAAAACTGATATTTATATTTTTTTTGAGTTTCGAGTATATTCGAATAGTTTTGTAGGTGATTGTCGATGTTTGAGATCTATTATGTAATTATGAGTTTAAAAAATACATAATTAAAATGATTATCTAAATGGACGAAAGAAACGAAAAAGAAAAAATTCTTTCAACATCTATCTCATTTGTTACCAAAGTCAAATCCAAGAAAAAGATTATAGCAAGTCTTCATCACTTGCTGGCTCTACGAAGCTTCGCGACACTTGATTTAAGGTACGACAATCTATATGAGTGCAGTGTTGGCTGGGGCAAAACATAAAAGTGTACAAAATCCTTAACCCAAGAAAAAACTAATGAGTTCAGGTTTGGACTTAATTTATGAGTTGAGTCTAAATCATCAATTAGATAATATTTAACTCATAACCTCAGTTTAATTTAAAGTTCAAGAGTTTAAGAAGAGTCAACGCACGTGGAAAAATAATCATTGGGATAACCATTACTCCAAAATAATGTTTATTCCCAATTGTAGTTATCCTCCTTGATAAATTAATAACTTGACATTCACGTTACCACCACAACTAGGTCTCCGTGCCTATAAATTGTAAGTCCCTATACACTGGTATGAGATCTCACATACTTCATCGTAAGCGTATTAGTGTTCTCTCTCTCCCTTATTACCTTGTACTCTTTCATTAATAGAGTTCTCTGACCACCGTTGTTGCCTTCAATGGTTAGGTCACTTAGACCTAATCACCCAATCTTTGACTTTTATTATTAATTGTTGACAAGCCCAGATCTAGTTGGGCCAAACCCAATGAATCAAGCAAGTCCAAGTCAGCCAGAAGGCAATCCAAACCCGCTTTATTAATTCGACTCAGTCTAAAATCCAAAGAGCTTGGAAAGATAAGAGCACGTGAGAGAGAAATTATCGAGATACACATTCATGAAGATCAATCTTACCTTAATCGTACTTACCTTTTATAACTATCCTCTCCCCGAGGAAGTAGTGCCCAAACACTCACGTCCCCGCCTCATCAAACTTATATATTGTAAGATCTCTCAACACACCTTGACATCCCTCTACACACATAGCTTCTCTCTTAGCTATTGTAACTCTCCCAGAGCATACTCTCTCGAAACTCTCTTTCGGTTACTTTATTCATTAATAAAGACCCTCGGTTACCGCTACCGTTTCTCGAGAATAGAGTAGGTCACCTGCACCGAACCACTATGTATATGTGTGTTTACTCATATTTACTGTTTTGTCTTTGATTGTTTTATTTATTATCCATTAATTACACCTCTTCACATACTTGACTGTTAGATCTTATACAAGACCAATTTGTGCATCATCCATCGTCTCATTAATTATCTTATATCATACACTCAACTGATTTGATTGTACATGACCTATTTTATGCAACATAAGAAACAGTGATTGAGAACCAGCGATTGCTCCCCTCATAATAGGCTTCATCACAATTAATTATCATCCAGTCTATCAGTGGGGGAGTTCATACAGTTTCGACTGGAGTGGTAATAGTCTGGACCGCTTCTTCATCCCTTGATTGATGCATCTCTGTAAAAGCGTCCATTGCTTGAGAGAGAACTCTTATGACAATTTGGTTGATAGTGCTGGTAGATCTACTCGTTGGGTGCTTTCCAAATGAATCAGCATAAGAATGCAATGCAACAAGGGCTGTCCTGGTTGTTCCATCTCTATTCTTGAAATGCCACATCTATAAATACTAAGTCCAAAAGGCGACTTCTTCCAAACTGAAGCAGTCCAAGGTCATTAAAAATAAAAAGTGAAACTCTCTCTCTTTTTCTTCTTACAATGTTGTTCTACCAATTTACTCCTCAATTGTAGTCGTGCACTGTTACTCTTAGCAAGTCTTTTACTAAATTTTTTTTTTTAGCAAGTGAATATGGATGGGAAACCCGACCACCTTTTCTCACGGGACACATTGATTGAATAATTCATATCCATTGGAGAAATAAAATTTAGTAAACTATTTGATATACACATCATTACTTGTAATTATATGGTTCTACATTAATCAAACGAGATGGAATGTTTATCCCTGCAACATAAGCTAAAGCTGGACCAAGAATTGGCATACCCCATCATTCGGATCGTTTAGATGAGGGCCATCGAATCCGTTAGGCTGGTCTTGTGGCCGAGAGGATCCAGCCCTTAACTTTGGTAGTACCCATGGCATATGGGCTGAGGCTTGTCATTCCTGGGCCCATTAATATTTTTCATGCATCTTGGGTCTGCGCAAAAAGCCTATTAAATTCAGGATGGAGTGAGCTTGAGCTGCACCAGTTGTATCTATGTGGAAGTACTTGGACTTGCATAGCCCAATAAGCAACCACTTGAGACTAGCCTGTTTCGCTTGGTTGCGAACTATTTCGACCTTCGTAAGAGGATAGCAACCGGGTGGGGTGGTCCAAACTCCAAAGGGGCACTGCCGAACTTTTCAATTTGAGATTGGAGGTTTGAGTCAGAGTTTACATTGGAGTTCGGTAGTTGACTGATATGTTAATCTAATTAGATTCGTTCTTGAGAAGAGTAATGGTTGCGGTCAGAGGACTCGTGATCTCACTAATAAAGGTTTATTAGGGTGGTCTTTGAGAGCTCTGCTTCAAATAAAATTTGCTATATATATATATATATATATATATATATATACTCGGGTCTTGGGCCAATACACGACTAAGTGAAATTGATAAAAAAAAACATACTAAAGAGAATTTAATTTCAAAGGATAGTACGTTCTTTTTCTACCCTAATGCTTAATGGAGTTGGGCTTATATTGTTACGGGTATCCAAATCTAGATTGTATAAGTCATCATGGATGAATTCGCTTGGAGGACTTGCAATTTTTTTTTGTAGGTATGATTGATAATCGAATTGAGTCTGTTGAATTCATTTTTTTACACTCCAAATAACTTGATTATTTTACATATAAACGAATTGAATTTTATGAGTTCAAACTGAGCCTAAAATTGTTTAAGTTCGATTCATTTAGAGTTCAATCTGAATCCAAAATGAATCAAACTAGAATTGTTGACTCGATTATTAGCTCTACGGGGACAGAGATAGATGGGAGAGGAGAAATTGGAATCTGGATTGTGAATTGCTCAGGACTTCACTCTTGGGCATGGAACTGAGTTATCAATAGGAAATGACACTAAGCACAATGACATTCTGATTAATTTAAAAGCAAGTTCTTGCAGTCACATCAAGTCCCTCTCTCATGAGAGTTGGAAGTTAAGGATCATAGCCCATGAAAATGTGTGCTGCAAGTTGTGCTAGTTTTCTTGGAATGCATGCAATGCTCGTACAATTATAGAAATTATTATTATTAAAGCAAAAGCCTGCCAAATTTTGCAAATGAGTCAGTATATCATTGGGGCACCGTGTCTATCTTCTGGTTAATTGCAAAACCTTAATGCAAGTTGTACATTAAATGAGAAAAATATATGTATGCAGCCCATCAAAGTGTAGAATATCTTCGATACCAAGGCAAGGATGTCGGGGTTGTGTTGATTTTTTTTTTTTTAATATTGGTTATTGCGTTCTGATTACGGTATAATCTATTTTCAAATTCTAAATAAATTGCATGAATTTGGTGGGAGATCATTGCATCTTGCTTTATTTCTATTGTTTTTTATTTTGATTTTTGTTATTTTTATAGATTATAATGTAATATTGTTTGATTACTCTCGACTAACTGTTTTTAATGACTTAAACTTTAAAGTAGCGATAACGTGGCTAATTTATGCCAAAGTAGCAATAATGATTTTAATTTATTGAAAGTAGCGATAATGCAGAGCTAATTTATGCCTTAAAAACATATATTTTCTCTTATATTTATGGAAAAAAATGATTTCCCTTCTTATTTTCTTTCAAAATTGTAAGTGTTGTGTAATCTTAGTTACGTTCTCGTCTCTAATTAATAATAAAATTAATTAGAAAAGGAAAAAGGAAAAGAAAAAAGAATGCACACACACACACACTCTTTCGATCTTATCAAACGTTAGAATTTACCAATTCAACTCATAAAACTTACCCATAATATTTTTCTTTTATCAAATAACTTACTCATAAAGCTGAAACAATGAAATTTTGATAAACATGAGAGTAGACTTACATGTATAATTGAGAATTCTCAAGACAATTTTAAATCTGATTCAAAATCAATACAAAATTTTTAGATACCGATGTAATCTTAAAAAGTTCAAATCTGGATTGTTCATGTCATTACGAACGACGCTTTCTCAATAAGATAGAACCAGGATTTCAAGCACTTGTATAGTTATTGAGTTGGACTTCCAACATGTTCATAGGATTGCTAGTTGGTATACATATATCTAAGTAAATTGCAAAATGCATGACATTGGCAACATTAATCTTCACTTTAGGTTATGTAACTGAGTTATCTATAGGACATGACACAAAGCACAACATCCTGGGGGGTTAATGAAATAGAAAGTTCTTTCACTCAGACCAAGTCCTCTTCCGAGTGTTGAAAATTATGATAATTTGGAGGACCATAGACCTTGAATATGTGTGCTGCAAGTTGTGGAGTTACCTTGGAATGCATGCCATGCTCATACAATAATAGAAATGATTATTATTAAAGCAAAAGTCTTCCTTTTTTTTTTGCAAATGAGTCAGTATATATCATTGGGTCATCTTGTCTATATTTGGTTAATTGCAAAACCTTAATGCAAGTTGCACATTAAAATGAGAAAAAAATATGAATTGCAGCCTATCAAATTGTAGAAAACCTTTGACACCAAGGCAAGAATGTCCAAGTTGTTTTGATTTTATTTGCAATTAATGTTGACTGTTGAGTTATGATTACGGTATAATCATGTTTTATATTTTGAAACAAGTTGTTCGAATTTGGTGAACTAACATTGCATCTTACCTTGATCCTATTTTTTAAATCTACTTTCTATTATTTTTATCGATTTAAGTTGTTCGATTTAGTGGATGATCATTGCATCTTGCCTTATTCCTATTTTTTACTATTCCTTTTGATTTATTATGTAGATAGAATTTTTAAGTATTCTCAACCAACTATACTGAGTAACTTAAATTCTAAAGCAATGACAACATGGTTATTTTACACGAAAAAGTTGATAACACCGCTAATTTATGTGAAAGTAGTAATAACACAACTAATTTATGCAAAAAATTAACAACACATCTAATTTGCGCATTAATAGATTTCCTCTTATATTTGTGGCAAATGATTTTCCTTCTTATTTACTTTCTTTCAATTTGTAAGTATCGTGTTAAGGTTGTGTACACTTCTAATATCTATAATAAGTAATAAAATCAATGGGAAAAGTGGAAAAGTAATATAATAAGCTTGTGTACACATTCTTGGAGAGGCAAGAGGTTCATTGTAAAAAAGCTAACAACTTGAATTTGCATGCCCTTCTAAAAAGTCAGAATTTACCAACTCAACTCAAATTTAAACACTAAAAATTTTATAACCATGAGAATAGACCAAGCTACATGCTTGATGGAGGATACTTTTAAAGACGGATTTTTAATCTAATTCAAAAATCAATGTAAAATTATTGAACGCAAATTTAATCTTAACATCTTCGTGTTATAATCAGATTGGTCTGTCCAACTCATTTAATAATAGATCAAGCTATACAAGACTTCCACCCGCCTACACACGTGTAAATAAATCGAACATTAATCAAATCAACCTTATCATGGTTTAAAGGTTACATAATCTAAACACAATGCCCGACATTGCTGATCCTGGCCAGGTGGCCCATATCTGAAAATGTGAGTACCAATCTTCTCCACGAGTGCTGTCACTTTAAAGTTGTGGCAGATGAAGACCCTGAAATCCAAGCAATCAATCTCCATCACAAGTAGTCTCGGCTCCTCTCTCCCCATCTTATCTCTTCCTTAAATCTGTACCTATCATCTTCTCATAATTATGATCTTGCACTTTCTTCAAATATCTCTACGCTGAGATTTTGTTGTATCATACACGAGGGGTGTACTGAGAACCAGCGTGTGGGACACCTCATGGTTCTTAATTTATAATTTTTCAAAGTATAAATTATCGTAGCGATTAATCATCGAACCCTAATGAAAACTCTAAAATTCAAACTTTCAACTTCTAGATGAAGAGTAAAGCCGGTACCACCACTAGACCACTCTACTCCGTGGTGGTGGGGGACTTGGACGGACTTGATAACAAAAAAATGTTTTAATCTTTCAAAGAATAGAGCCAATGTGAAGCATCAAGACTCTTAGCTTTCATTGGATAAAAGCTAGATGATACCTAACCCAACTAAATTAATAGGATTATGTAGGCAGGCCATAAGAGACAATGTCTCTGATACTCTCCTCTGATTTTAGTTGGGGTTTGGATCTTATCATGTCGTTATGCTTTGTTGGATTGGGTTAATCTAAATTGTCTTCCAGTTGTGTAATGTCGTGTGTGGAAATATTCTTTATTTATTTATAAATAGAGCAATATTATAAGAATTTAATATAAAAAGATTACTTATTGTCATTGCTAAATTAGTAGTAGAAAGTATTATTCCCATTTTGTATATTCAAATTGTAAACCACATTTAATGAGCCCAAATTTGACTTTGAAATCCGATAGGAATTTGAACTGATAATTCGACAGATTTTATTTTTATGGTTCATATTCGAATCTGTTAACAATTCGAAATTCGATTCGATCTAAATAACTTAATTTAACAAATTATATCTAAATTTTAACTAAATTTATTCAAATAAGTACTTAATTTCTTTGCTATTTATACACAAATTAATAAGATTTTGGATCGGATCATAATCAGATCGGATATATATATATATATATATATGTGTGTGTGTGTGTGTGTGTGTCAAATCTAAATCCGTGAAATATAAGATTTCATATTCGAATTCTAATTTGAATAATCGATAAAAAATAATCAATCCATATCTAACTAATTGAGTTCAAATCAAAATTGGATCCATTGATAGGCCTACCTGTCAAATAATAGATTAAGTTTAAAAATCGTCAATAATCATTTTTCCACCTAAGTTTACAATATCCCAAAAAAAAGAAAAAATTAATTACCGCATCAAATTTAATCTAAGGTCGATGTTATTTAATTTTTTTAGATATTTATTATAAGATTAAAAAAATAAAAATTATATATTTTATTGAATAAAAATTAAAATTACGACATTAAAAATTTAATTTTCGATACTTAACCTAGATGTTGAGATTAATGATTGACTTAATAATCACAATCCTTATTATTAGACCCAAAAAATTATGAATTTGAATTTCATCGTGTTAAATGAGATTATTATTTTATAGTGGTGTATTAGGCTAATTTGTCATTTTAAAGTTGGAGGTTTAAGTTTTAGAGTCATATTAGTACTCGATTGTTGACCGTTTTACTAGATAGTTGACCGTTTTATTAATCTTATTAAGTTCGTACTCAAAAAAAAAAATAACAAATACGATCAAAAAAACCTCGTGATCCCATAAATGAGAACCTATTGGAGGTGGTTACCGGATTTTTTCCATTTACCCGACCCTTTTTTCCAATAGAAAAGGAAAAATGTTTGAGGCATCCAATCTCCAACACCCAAGTTGGGGGAGAGTGTGGATAAAACGTGGATACCAGAAGCCAATCAGAACTCAAAGAAATCTAAAGCTCCCTCCACCCCCATATATCTTTGGCCCCAACCCATCACCCGGTCAATACTTTCCCACACCAACCCCACCTCCTCCTCGAACACCATCACCACAAGCTCTCATAGGCCTCTCCTCCTCCTCTCTCTTTCCCTCTCCAAAATTCTAGGGTTGGAGTTTGGGCATTGTCACCTGAATTGTTTTCTCGTGCCTGAAAAATGGCTGTTTCGAGCGGGTTTGCAGGGGTCAATTTCGAGACTCTTCTCATCAGCAGCAGCGCAGCGACCGCCTCATCATCGTCGTTATCTACGCCGAATCATATTTGGGTTTTCTGCAAACCAGCTCGAACCAGAAGAAACAGCCTGGTTAAGAAAAATGGTTGGGGTTCATCGTCAAACCCTGCGATCAGGTGCGAGATTGCTGCGTCGGATGTCTTGGTTCAGACCACTGACAATTCCAATTCGGCTTCTTCTTCCTCTTCTAGATCTTCCAGTCTCTCTGCTCTCGAACTGCTCAAGACATCTGCAGCTGACAGTATGGCCCAAATTTTGTTTTTTTTTCTCTTACATATTGAACTAGTTGTTTCGATTTCACTGGGTAAACTTCTATTTGATTCTAATAACGGGTTTTGTGTGTGACTTACTTTGGAATTTGCAATGCGATTTGAATTTAGTTCGTTCTTATTCTTTTGTGCTTTAAACACTTCATTTTACGCTATTTTTTGCTCAAGCGTTGACTGGTTCAGTTCATCATCTGATTGTTGATGATTTCTGTTAATACAACAGCAAAAAGATTGGGATATTTTTGGTTTGAAGGGACTATTAGAAGAAAATAAGGAGCAAAGCAATGTGATTGGTTTCTTAATTAGATCGCGAGTGCTCTGTGATTTTGCAATCGGTTAATTCCTTGAACAATGATCCAGCACAGTTATGGCCTAAAATCTAATACTGCTCTGTCATGTAGATATTACGTTCTATGCTAGGTGGTTGCTTACATCAACATGTTTATGACATGGTGCCTTATTTGGTGTGAAAAATCGCTGTGAACTCTGGAATTTTCCTATCTCTGGGAATCTTTCTATATGTCTCACATGTGATACATGTGTCCTTTGACTAATTAATATGAGATAATTTGGTTTAGGTATTACTTTTTCAGGATTTGTTGTTATTTAACTTGGTAGCATGACATTAAATTTATGCATACACATGTGAAATCTTCCCAGTTTTTTTTCTAAGGTTTGTATTTGATGACATCAGGGTATACTAAGGAAAGGAGCAGCATTGTAGTCATTGGGCTTAGTGTGCACACTACACCTGTTGAAATGCGTGAAAAACTTGCCATTCCTGAAGCAGAATGGCCACGAGCTATTGGGGAGCTTTGCAGTTTAAACCATATAGAAGAAGCTGCTGTTCTTAGTACCTGCAACAGGATGGAGATATATGTTGTTGCTCTATCTCAGCACCGTGGAGTCAAAGAAGTGACTGAATGGATGTCAAAGGTAATGCTCACCAGACTACTGAAAAATTATCCACTTTTGTGGAATCAAATATTCTTCATCTGTAAAAGATAGCCCAGGGAGGCTTTCAGCGAAATGGTCTGACCAGGGCTATAGTTTGCTCATGTGTTTAGTTTGTGAAGTATTGAAATTATTCTTACTGTTCTGGATGGTAATTGCGATAAAAAACTTCCACCCTCCAACCAAAAAAAAAACTTCTACCTTCTGAATGGTTGGGCTTTTAGCTAAGCTTCATAGCTCCTCAATCGTGACTCCCTGCCGGGTTTCTTATATGGTCTTTGCATGGGAGATTTCCTGTAACAGATTGAAATAGCGATCTTCTGTCTGGTAAACTTACAACAACCACGGGATCAGAAAACTGGGCCGGGTGAACACCCAGCTTATCCCTCCGAAGTTTAAGTCAGTATAAGATTGGAAGCTTGAGCGCAATATATAATCTCTCTTGATTTAATGTTGCGTACTTTTGTTCATTTTTCTGAGGAGTATTTATACCTGAAATAGCAATGAGTGCAAAGGCTTTAAGTCTCATCTTAACATTTAATGTCAGACACTCTTACCCATGTACAATGAGTGTTCTCTACTCAGATCTCCACACCTTTAATGCTTGGATGATAGGACCAGTGCTCGGGGCCACGCCGAGCAGTTATTGCCATCCTCGAGAAACCCAAGCACCTATGGTCGGCGCATGACATCTATCCCTGAGCGTTTAATGCTCGAGAAACAGTACCTCGGGGTACATCGAGGCAAAATACTCGGCGTAATAGTCATTAATGCGAAGCAATCATGACTGTAGGCTTAGGTCTTTGAGGATGCAGGCGCTCATTAATAACCTTGTCTGAGCCACTCACATCGTCATAAATGTGCTGTCAAGTCGCATTAATTG